>MJHO01000044.1:0-15364 GCA_002076135.1 Xerophyta viscosa
GGTGGTGCGTCGGTTTGCTCCGGAGCTCGTAGATTTGGATTTTTTCGTGGCTTGTTGAGGTGAGCGGGTTCGCACCTCTTGCTTGTTGGTTTGTTGAGATTACTAGCATGTACATTGATTTGTATGATGTTTATGTTGGGTGGTAAACCCTAGAATTTGTGTTATGATGAAATTAGCATGCTTAGTGTTAGCATGATATTAATTATGTAGCAAGACATGCTATAATGATGTGGAATGTAATATGATGCTTATGTGTTTTGGGCCAAATAGTTTGTGCAAGTGTACGCCTTACTTTGGTGCCTATGAGATTTGTGGTTTGCTTGAGGTAGAGCATTGTGGTTGACATGGGTTTGTGAAATGCTAATAACGAGAGTAATGATTTGGGGCGTAACGTACCGTTAAGCTCGTTCGTTCACCCGGAGGTTGTTGTAGTACAATTCAGGATGGGTGACGGGCTGGAGCCGCGGAAAGCGCCAGAAAATTAAATGTGTCAGCCCGAGGGGCTCAGTGGACAGTAGTTTCGATCGACTCCTTTGGCCGGAGCGGTGGCTACGATAACCAGGCGAGCTCATTGAGTCACTCGCGGATTTACTGAACCAGTCGCGAGTAGCTCCCATTTAGACGTCCATGGGATCTCCTCCACTGAGGGTCATGTTGCCGCTTATGTGCACTTGCGGAAGATTCTTGATCCTTGGTACTGTATAGGATACCCAAGCTCACGGGTGCGAGTACCTAAAAAGATGTAATATGAGAGGACTAACGGGTGGTTAGTCTAGTCGAACGCTAACATAACAAAGATAATGGCATAAGTTGACGTGGTGGGTTTTATTGATTGGCATGACTTAATGTCTATATTGTTATGTTGAACAGATTATAAAATTTTTATGCAATGTTGTTGTGATTGTTGTTTGCGGTGAGAGGTGTCGTGAATCGTACCGCTCACTAAGTCTTATGACTTACCCGTTGTTTTCCCTTTCTTTTCAGATCCGCTCGGTCGTGGCAAGGCACCAGTTTAGGGTGCTTAGCTCGGCATTAGCTCGCGAGGATTTTTGGGATAGAGGTATACTTGGGTTGGCTAGTATACACTCGTAGAGTTTCTGCCTAGTAATTAGTCAAATCACTTGTAAATCCTTGTAAATGGGAAGTATTAACTTACATGGCTTGTATTTTGCATATTTTGTTTTAAATGCATCGGGACGCTTTTAGAGAAGTAAACCTTGGGAATTATAAGGTTTAAGTTTCTGAAAGTTGTAAAATGTTGGCTATTATTATATATATGAATGGTATTATGGTCATTGTGTTCTAAGCTCCTTCGAAATGTGATTTGAAACTTGTCGCATGTGTAATCAACTATTTAAGTGATGTTGGAAGTGTCAAAATTGATTTTGATAAGCTTGGGCACGTTTTGGCTCTATGAGTTGTGGATTTATGCATTTTTAAGAAAATCTTTGGTTATGAAGTAGTTTTAAGATTTAAAGTGTTTTGAATCCAATAGAAGATACTTGCATGAGTGCTTGGTGTGTTTAAGTATGTTTGCAGGGTTGTTGGAATAATTGGATTTGAATTAGAGGATTTGGGGCATTGAGTTTTGGTGTTTAAAATTTTGTTTTTTTCATAAATCAGCAGACATCGGTCGACCGATAAGTATCTCGGTCGACCGACTGTAACGGTTACTGTTCAAAATTGCTCTCGGTTTTGGATCAGTCGACCGATCCCCAGTTTCGGTCGACCGATAGTTCGTGAATTGCTTGCTTTCGATTTGAGTATCAGTCGACCGATACTAAATTCCCGGTCGACCGATAACTCTCGGGTCTTGGCTTATTTATTTCGTTTTAATTGGATTCCAAAAATATTTCCGCTGGTTTGGTGAGTTAGTATAAATGTATTTAAGAGATTTTTCATTTCCGAAAGTGTTAGAAAAATACGGAATGAGACCGCATAAAATTTTTAAAAACTAAATTTGTAAAATTAAAAATAATTAAATTTAATTTTAATTAAATTTAAATTCAGAAAATTTTTTTTGGGACTTGTTTATTTTTATAAAGAGGTTTGGATCTCAAATTGTTATGGATCCTTATACATCAATGGAGGAGATTGATGTGTTAGAATCTCTAGCAAGTTGAGTTTCGAATTTTGGAAAAGGGTTCGCCTCCTCCGCGATGTCCTTCCGAAATCGAATGAAATCCCGACTACGGCTCACTCTTAATTTCTATTTTAAGTATATGAGTTTCGATTTAAAGTTTTGGAAAAAAAAATGCTTCCGTTTGCATTTGTAATATTTGGGTCGTGACAGGGGAGCCATCAGGTCAACCGGAGGTTTGCCCCATTCTCGTGGCACCTTCTCCCAGCCATCGACAGGGTCAGGGGTAATTGTTGACACCCCATTTTGTCCGGGCTACAACACTGACTGAAACTTAAATCAAGCCGGATTAACTGATGACTAAGCGCGTTCGAAGCTAATTTAACTATTATTTTAGACCGGCGATTTAATAGGGCGAATTACCAAGTTCATCGCTTCAGCACGAGGTCCACTCCAGTATCCGATATTTGACTTTTCCCTACCAGTATTTGTCCAGAAGATAAAATCGAAATCAAATCTTTACATCATATCAACCGGTCAGTAAACATTTATGGAAAGTAAATAAAAAAGGAAAGTCAACTTCCGAAAAAATGGGGTGTAATAATTAAACTTATTATCCATTGGATAATAGAGTGCACCCTAAAAAAATAATAATAAAAAAAAATAAAAATAAGAAAATTTATATAAAGGTGGCAGGAGATATAGAGAAGGGGGAGGCAACGCATCAAAAATGAGAGAGAGAGAGAGCTTAGGGAGGGAGAGATTTAGAGAGAAAGAGAGATCAAGTGAGAGAGAGAGGCTGTGAAGGAGGAGAGGAAAGCCCGGCCACATCCCCACCGCATCTGTCTCCGTCCCTACCACCATCACCTCCACCACGTTGCCGCCGCACTCCGCCCTCGCCGCCGGAGCGCACCCAAGTTGCACCGGTAAGCTCTAAACAAGGTACACCTCTAAACCATCTCTTAACCTCACTAAAATCACTGCACTACGCTCTCCTCTAGTTGGAGACTCCACGGCATCGCCGTAGCTCCGCCGCCGGCGAGCTACGGTGGTCGAAAAATTAAAACAAAATAAATAACATAAACGTACATACATATATAACTCTCTCTACAAGCGACGAACTTAAATTTTGACATCACCATTGGCCTCAGCACGGTCGAGAACCCTAAAAAACGACACCCTTTGCACGTCGAAGGGAACCGGACGGCCGAAAGCGGGCCGGAGCTTGCGAGCTCAAAGAACTCACGAAACGAAGCTCCGAACGTAATTTTGACATCTTCCAATGCGTCCGGGTGGTCTAAAACCTTAGGAATACATATAGAGGACGTCTCGCCGGGCCCCCGGCGCCCGTCGCCGGCGAAAGCGCCGGCGACGTCCGCCAGCTGCGGACGAAGACTGACGAGGCTTAGCCGTCGTTGTTTGACCGGCTAAGCCGGTCGCGCGAGATTTTAATCCGGCGCGGACCAGGCGCGTGCCTGGGTCCAGCCCAGGCGCTGCGCGCTAACTGGGCGCGGAGCCATGAGGCTCGCGGACCGGACCAAGTGGTCCCGGTCCGATTAGCCTTATTATATTTGAATTTAAACTATTTTTATGAATTAAAATGATTTAATATTATTTTATGAATTATAATAATATTTTAACTCCCATTTTTTTAAATAATCAAATTTAGACTTCATTTAAACCAATAATTATATATTACATGTAAATAGTTAATGTTGTATAAACTTCGGAGAAGATGGATATTTTCGCCGAAAATAAAAACTTTTAACAAATAATAGAGAGTCGGGAGAAAAGCGATGGATATTACTTTTTCCCCTGCTCTATATAAAAATTATAAGGATTCAAATTAAATTGGTCTTTCAAACTAATAAACAAAAAGATTAAAAACTGAATCTGGGGAAGAGACGGATATTTCTTCCCCAAACACATCTATAAATATATTATCCGGGGAAGTGATGGATATTTAACTTCCGAAACCACATCTATAAATATATTATCTGGGGAAAAAATGGATATTGTCTTCTCCATCATTAATAAACAATGTAAACTATTAATTTTTCAATAGGCACTAGATAGTTAACAATAATTTAGAGGGAGAAATGGATATTTTCCTTAAAAATTTGAATTATAAAATATGGAGAGAAGATGGAGTATTCTCCGCAATTAAAATCCACAGTATTAATATTTGAAGGAAATGGATTATTTCCTTTTAAATTATTTTAACCATGACAATCAAAAAGGGAGATGGATATTTCCCTCAAAAAATTGAATTAACAACATAATACAAAATATGAATATGGGACATCTCGACTTTAGCAAATAATAGCTGCGAATGAAGAGAAACGACACCGGCGTTGAACGCCTAAAATAAAAAATAAATAAATTCAAGCATTTTAGTTCTTAAATTAATGTTATGTACACATATAACACGATACATTCATATTCCTTATAGTGCGTAGTAATAGTACATGTACCACATAGACAATCAAACACATGCATATATATGACAGGATTTGTTACTTCTCAATTAGAGGGTTAGGAACCGGATGGATTCTAATCTAAGTAGGCTGGGGATAAATAAATATGAATGATCGTAATAGAAGTGGATGGATATATTTTTCTAATACGATCAGATGTATTTATAAAAAAAAAATTCCCAAATCCCATTTAAAATTAAAGAATATATAGAAACTGAAGATGATGTATATTATTCCGACAGATATATATTCTATATTTGGGTGTGTCTACCTAATATGATTCAGAGAGTAAGGTGGATACCGATCTCTCTCCTTGTAAATAATTAAATATGCATATATAATAATAATAATATGTGATAAATATAACCCATAAATTATTCCCTGGATCACACTATAGGTACGCCTCTCTGAAGGCGCTGTGGGGTGTTCCGTCTTCCCCACACGGTAAAACGACGAACGAGCCTGACGAATCTCAATGTGCCTTAATCCCGGTTTCCTAGATTTCCTCAAAATATCTAGGTGGCACTCCAACCTATTCCTCCCGCGGAGGAAGTCGTAACAGATGGCGACTCCGCTGGGCGACTCGTCAGGCTTCATCTTTTAGGTGATCAAATAGTATTGGGTTATATTTTTGATATTCAACAAACAAATAATTATTTAAGATTTCTTCACTTATTTCTGTATTATATTTGATGAATATTGTACATACTACTGCATATCTATGCATTACATCTATTACCCCTAGGGTGTACGCCCATCCTAACTTACCGGGACAATCGGAGCTTATACGTACAATATGCGTAGGTTAGCCGTAATGCTCGGCACCTTATCCTGCAATATGTTACCTGGGTAGTATATCGAGCTGATGTATTATGTACATTGGTCGTCGGTAGGAACCCCAGCAATGACATGTTGTTAGATAAACCACTGGGATAACCGGAGCCTACGTACAATGTGCTAGGTAGTCCGTAAGCCCAGACATTAATAGGCATCCATATTTATATCCACCTGGCAATGTAGTTATACTGTTACATTATTTTAATTGCTTGTTTGAGGTATAGCCCGAATAAAATTAGAAGACTTGTGTTTTATTAGTTGTAAGCTACACATTTTTCGTATATAGGACACATATCTCATATATATATACTAAACAAATCTAGTTTTTATATTACCGATATCTCAGGTACATCGCACATACTTCGTCCATTTTATATCTCATGTATATATCTCGCATATCTCATTATATCACATAATTCATATTACGCACATCCTTTGTATATTACATATATCATGCATATTACTCATATCTCATTATATATATATCACATGCATGTACTATTGATATCACACATATCTCATGCATATTGCACATATTTTTCTATACATATTTTATTTTTATGCCCAATATCTCATGTACATTGCACATACTTCATCCATTTTATATCTCACGTATATATCTCGTATATCTCATTATAGCACATAATTTATATTACGCACATCTCTCCTATATTATATACATAATGCATATTACTCATATCTCATTATATATATCACATGCAATTACACGCATATCACATATCTCATGCATATTGCACAATTTTTCTATACATATTACGAGCGTCTCTTATACATTAAATACGTCATATATATTTCACACATCTTGTGTATATAATACAAAAATCTCATCTATATGCATATATTAGGCCCATCCTATATATATTACACAAATATCATATAACACGCTCTTGTATATTACATACATCTCATCGTGCATATCTCATGAATATAACATACTTCCGATGTTTATTGTACACCCCTCATGTATATAGCACATAAGTCTCACATGTTTCATATTACATACATGCATCGTATATCACACACATCATACCTCATGGATACTGTACATAGCTCGTGCATATATTGCACAAATCTCATTGCACACGTTTTCCGTTTATCCCACGTCTCACATACATATTACACAAATTTCGTATATCGTATATATATCGTACATAGTTTACACATCCCACGCCAATCTTATTACACACACATGCTTGTTGCACACATTTCATGCATATTGTACACGTCTCACTTCATGTATATATCGCAATGACATCCACTTGTGTATATGTGATTGTACACTCTCGATGAGTCTGTGATCCAACCTGCGTGGTGACATCGTCAATGAATTGAATAAAGATATAACTATTGCCAAGTATATGACGAGGAAGAAACACACCAAAGAAAAAGAAAACGAAAAGAGAAAAAAAGGAATCACTAACACGACCAATGAGATGCTTCGTGCTTGCTTTAGATATTTTTATGCGAGACGATGAATTTGTGTATTGCTTAGCTATCATTTGATTTTGACGATTAATGATAAAAGAGTAAACATGTATAATCTCATATGCAATACCTTGACTATATTTTCGAAAATAATTGTCCTTGTTATTCAATCAAGGTGATAATGAGTTCGTTATATCCCTATCCCCAATACTCCATTAATATTCCAAAATAACACGCGTTTACATTTCTGGGGATTATATTTGTCTCAATAAATTCGATTTGCATGCGGGAGTGAATAATGTTTAAAAAGTGCATAAATTCTATCTTGAATTGTCCGAATTGCTATGACTTTTCAATCTTGTTACAACGCTCATATATCTTACTCCAGTGCAACAATGTACATAAACTTATATAAGTCTAACCGCATTCAGCAGCATGAACGATTTAAACAAAACCTCAAGTTTGACAGTAGTATTATGAATGATGTGAAACACTTGACGGCACAAAAATCATCAAGATTGTCAAATACGAGCCGTCAGTCATCTACCCCCTAATTTTAGAGGAAAATTTTTTTTCGGATGATCACATCAGCAAAATTTGGGGAGTACTAAAAGAGAGGTAAAAGCTCAAAATATTAATCCAAGTCCCTAATGAATCCATCCTTCGGCAAAAAAAAAAAAAAAAAAAAAAGAAAAAAGAGAAAACAAGTAAAAAAAAAAAAAAAGTACCGAATTATCTACTCCGCTACCTTGAGTTATATAGTAAAAACCTTTTAAAGAGAAAGGTTATTTCAATTTGATCACATGTTTACTTTTACGTCAAAACAATAACTTTTAAGTATGAGTATGCAATGCGACTTTAAATATGTGTTTTATCGAGGTAACGGATACTTTCATCACCAATGTTGGTATTCGCGTCAAAAGAATAAAATACAATTTTAAAGAAAGAGCAAAAAAAAAAAAAAAAAAAAAAAAGAGAAAAAAAGAAAAAAAAAAGAAGAAGAAAAAAGAAGAAAAAAGGCCGAAGGAAGCTGGACATGGGAACTTTAGACCTCCTTGAAAGTCCTGTCAAGATGTTGTGTGTCGATTTTCTCCAATCCAATCAGAAGAAATATCAGACGGCTCCCCTATGTTCAAAGCGTGAGAGCAAGCTAGCATGTTCCTCAGATGCTCGGATAAATCTTTGAGGATGCCTGTGGATTCGTATAAAATGGATTCACTCCATTCATAAACTAAAAGTCAGACTTGAAAGTTTGTTTGATTGTAATAAATGCTACTGAAGCCGATATACCTATCTCCATAATAGAATCCCCATAAACATGCCATAGCGCCGCTTTTCAATTGATCACCCCCAATGTTACAAATATAGGCATGGCATAAGCAATTCGACGATTCATGACAAAGTTCATGACAAATGACGTGCATAATTCTCTCTCGTATGTAAATCCAATATCTGGAATTTTGGAGAATATTGATGCGAATAGAAATCGCCAAAAAGCTCACTTAGCCAAAAGCCGCTGCAACGACCCATTACCATATAAATGAATGAACCTTAATGACCCACAACTCCACAAAATATCTAAAGAAGACCACGAGTCCACCCTTATATAGACCCAAAAATCAAGAGCCTTAATACCCGTCCCCAAGGTAAAGCGCCACTCATCAAACTCCATTGCCTAAAAGCCGATGTCGCTAATAAGCCTTAGAAATAATCATGAACAAACCCATCCACACAAGACGGAACTGGGGCAATTTTATGGAAAATAATTCATGGTTGATATGAGAATTATATATGTTTTTATCCAAAGCAACACTATCGTAAATTCAAGTAAATAGTTAAACAAACCAAGGCGGCTGGCTTGATATTTATCACATACAAAATGGGGCAAAATCGTAAATGAAGATACCTCAATCAATTACAGAGGCATCGTCATACAAAAGCAAGCAAATCCTATGAATTTCGAACTGGGGCAAATTTTTCAAGTGAAAAATTTTTACATAAGGCACAAGTTTCTATTGCCAAACGGGGCAATTTTCTGTGGAAAATTTGCTCACACTGGGGCAAAATTTTCTGGCAAAAATTTTTTAACTCTCAAATTGGGACAACCATTCCGATAAAGATGATATTTTATGGATAAACTCCATACTGAGGCAATATTGATGTGAATTCATCACAAGACCACTCTACCCAATGAGAATGAACATAAGGACATTAGTAAGAAGAAAGAAAAAGAAGAAAGAGAAAAAGAGCCAATGGATCTTCAAACTCATCGAGAGTGACAAGCACATAAAACACGCTATACAAAGTATTATACATACACATTCACACGAAACACATTGCAAACACATAAAAAATATGTCAACACGCACAATTCGTACACATAAACATATTCCAGCATTCGCACACGAAAACTCGTTGCATATTGCCACTCTCAGCATAAGAAATCTCTGCACATTAGACACCATAGGCAATAAAAGCATTGCTCATTGTCAATACATATGCATGTAACGAATCGCACACCTACGCAAGAACACATCACATATCGCAACACAAATGCTTACAGAGCACTATACATATGCATGCTCATAGATCACATTACAAATGCATAGAACACACTTTAGCATATACAAAAAACAGATTCTTATATAACACACACATATAGCAACACATACTCATACAACACATGAACATCGTAACACACGTTTCAAAAAAACATATGCAGAATTGCATATAATTCGAAAACTCGTATATGGATTGATATTCATGATGCATGATAATCGTACATACTACACACTCTTTGGACTAACGCATATTTTCGCAAACATATTTTTACCAAGGATGCTTTAATTCGCCCTTTGGTGCTAAGATCTGTCCAACATCCAAATAGTCGGCATATGTCGTGATCCATGTGTCTCCGATCTATCCATGAATGGCGTAGACAATACATCCCATGCCCAGCATCACGGAGAAACTTAGTATGCCATCCATTCGCAAATGAACACTGAGTTATATTGCCTTTACTCTGCGAACGGGTACCAAGACCCGTATATCTCTCTGTACCCACTCAAACAAACAACGCCACATAACCCCTTCACATTATGACATTACGAATTGCATAACTCTTATAACGAACGCCAAGAAGTCCGATATTCTCTGCATGGTTTATGGGGCCTTTACCTTCTTATGATACATCAGAGTGGGGTCCGTGAGGCCATCGCTTTACCTTTTATAAGGTACGGTCCATGCAGCTGTGACCTTTTAATAATGTAGCCGAGCGTGGTCCATGGGACCATCGCTTTATTCTTCACAAAATGCGGTCCCTGCGCCCGCCACTTTTTCATAATGTAACTGAGCCTGGTCCATGGGACCACTATGTTATAACTCTAAGCTACGACTCATAGGACCACCACCTTTCATGATACATTATAACAGGATCCATAGGACCACTGTTTATGACTCAGAGGTATGAAGCCGTTATGTTTCCACGATATAACGAAGCATGGTCCATAGGGCCATCGCTTCATAACCTTCGGAGTAGGGTCAATGGGACCGTTATCTCTCCATGACATAACCAAGTGTGGTTCACGGCGTCCACGACTTCATAATCTCAAGGCATGATCCACGGTTTTCATGACCTTAACTCACACATCGAATCTTGGTCTACAGTGACCATTCCTTTATAACACTAAGGCATGATCCACGGTGTTCATGACCTTGTTTTCATAGCCTCAAAGGCATGGACCACGGCGTCCACTTGCTTTCATAACCAAAGGCATGATCCACGGCGTTCTATGACCTTATTTCATATATCAAAACGTGCTTCATGGCATCCGCTACTCATAACCAAAGGTATGATCCACATCACTCTTGACCTTATATTATATGTCAAAACATGGTCCATGGCGGCCATTGCTTTATAATCCAAAAATATGATCCGCGGTGTTCATGAATTTATCTCGTATATCAAAAGGCATGGTCCACGGCGGCCATTGCTTTATATCCAAAAATCTGGTCATGGCGGCCATTGCACTATAATCCCTATAGCATTATCCACGGTATTTGTGGCCTCACTTCATAGCCCAAAGGCATAGTCCATTGCGTCTATTGCATCATAATTTCAAGTAATGGTCTACAGAGTTTATGACCTTATCTTTTATCTCAAAGCGTAGTCCATGGCGTCTATTGCTTCATCATCTCAAGGTATGATCTACGAAGCTCATAACCTTTCATGTCTTAAGGTATGGTCCACGACGGCCATTGCTCATAACCTGAATCCACAATATTCACGATCTTATTACGTACACCAGGGAATTATCTACGACGTTCATCATATATTGAAGCATAGTCCACAGTAGCCATTATTTTATAACTCAGAGGTATGACCCACGGTAGTCATTTCCTTACATCATTGTTGAAGCATGGCCCATGGTGGCCATTGCTTTATTGATAACCCATGATGGTTATTATCTTGTATCACATGTTGAAGCACGTTCTCCAAGACGATAATTACTTTATAATATTACATAGCAGAGCATGGTCCATGGGGCCACTGCTTTACGACTGACCAATATTGACCAACATTAGGTCATTACTTGGTACTGAGGTATCGACCAACATGGGTCATACTGAACGGACTGACCAGTATTGACCAACATTGGTCATTAACTGGTTGAGGTTCGAACCAATTATTGGGTCATACCTAACACTGGACCAGTATTGACCAAACATTGGTCATTCTGGTAATGAGGATCAGACCAACATTGGGTCATACCTAACGACTGACCAGTATTGACCAACATTTGGTCATTCTTGGTAATGAGGTATAGACCAAATTGGCGTCCATACCTAACGATGAGGTATAGACCAACATTGGGTTCATACCAAACGACTGATCGGTATTGACCAACATTGGGTCATTACTATGTAATGAGGTATCGATCATATTGGGTCATACCTAACGACCTGACCGGTATTGACCACTTGGGTCATTACCTGGTAATGAAGTATCGACCAACATTGGGTCATACCTAACAACTGATTGGTATCGACCAACATTGGGTCATACCTAACAACTGAACGGTATTGACCAACATTGGGTCATACATAACAACTGACCGGTATTTACCAATATTGGGTCATTACTTAGTAACAAGGTATTGACCAACACGGGGTCATTACCCAACAATTGACAGATACATTATCTTCAACCCTCCAACAATCATCACGCACTAACTGCTCGCTCTCAGATGTTAGCATGCATGTGCCTCCTTTCTATCCATCCATGCCTCGATTCTCCACACAAACGCCTACCTTTCGCCGGACAAAATGTTTACTTTTATCTTTTTGCCTAAATCTTTTTCAAAGGATTTTAGCAAAGAGGGGCAACTGTTGACACCCCATTTTGTCCGGGCTACAACACTGACTGACAGACTTAAATCAAGCCGGATTAACTGATGACTAAGCGCGTTCGAAGCTAATTTAACTATTATTTTAGACCGGCGATTTAATAGGGCGAATTACCAAGTTCATCGCTCAGCACGAGGGTCCACTGCCAGTATCGATATTAACTTTCCCTACAGTATTGTCCAGAAGATAAAATCGAAATCAAATCTTTACATCATATCAACCGGTCAGTAAACATTTATGGAAAGTAATAATTAAAAGGGAAAGTCAACTTTCCGAAAATGGGGTGTAATAATTAAACTTATTATCCATTGGATAATAGAGTGCACCCTAAAAAAATAATAAAAAAAATAAAAATAAGAAAATTTATATAAAGGTGGCAGGAGATATAGAGAGGAGGGAGGCAACGCATCAAAAATTAGAGGGAGAGAGAGAGAGCTTAGGGAGAGAGAGATTTAGAGAGAAAGAGAGATCAAGTGAGAGAGAGAGGCTGTGAAGGAGGAGAGGAAGCCCGGCCACATCCCCACCGCATCTGTCTCCGTCCCTACCACCATCACCTCCACCACGTTGCCGCCGCACTCCGCCCTCGCCGCCGGAGCGCACCCAAGTTGCACCGGTAAGCTCTAAACAAGGTACACCTCTAAACCATCTCTTAACCTCACTAAAATCACTTCACTACGCTTCCTTAGTAGGAGGGACTTCCCGGCATCGCCTTAGCTCCGGCGGCGAGCTACTGTGGTCGAAAAAAATTAAACAAAATAAAAATAACATAAACGTACAACATATATAACTCTTCTACAAGCGAACGAAACTTAAATTTTACTTCACCTTGGCCTCAGCCGGTCGAAACCTTTAAAAAACACCCCTTGCACGTGAAGGAACCGGACGCCGAAAGACGGCCCGGAGCTTGCGAGCTCAAAGAACTACGAACGAAGCTCGAACGTAATTTTTGACATCTCCAATGCGTCCAGGGGGTCTAAAACCTTAGGATACATATAGGACGTCTCGCGGGCCCCCGCCCGTCGCCGCGATAAGCGCCGGCGACGTCCGACGAGCTTGCGGACGAAGATGAACGACCGGCTTAGCCGGTCGTTTGGACGGCTAAGCCGGTCGGTCGCGCGGATTTAATCCGCGCGACCAGGGCGTGCCCCCATGGGTCAGCCAGGCGGCTGCGCGCGCGCTGGGCGCGAGCCCATGAGGCTCGGCGGAGCCGGACCAGTGGTCCGGTCCGGCCCAATAAGGGTCCGTTAGCCTTTTTAATTTGATTTTAACTATTTTATATGAATTTTAAAATGGATTTAATTATTATTACTTGAATTATAATAATAATTTTAACTCCCATGTTTTTTAAATAATCAATTTAGACTTCATTTTAAACCAATAATAATATTACATGTAAATAGTTAATGTTGATAAACTCGGGATGAAGATGATATTCGCCGAAAATAAAAACTTTTAACAATAATAGAAGAGTCGGGAGAAAAGCGATGGATATTACTTTTTCCCCTGCTCTATATAAAAATTATAAGGATTCAAATTAAATTGGTCTTTCAAACTAATAAACAAAAAGATTAAAAACTGAATCTGGGGAAGAGACGGATATTTCTTCCCCAAACACATCTATAAATATATTATCCGGGGAAGTGATGGATATTTCTTCCCGAAACACATCTATAAATATATTATCTGGGGAAAAATGGATATTTCTTCTCCATCATTAATAAACAAATGTAAACATATTACATTTTCAATAGCACTAGATAGTTAACAATAATTTAGAGGGAGATGGATATTTTCCTTAAAATTTGAATTTATAAAATATGGAGAGAGATGGATATTTCTCCCAAATTAAAATCCACAGTATTAATATTGAAGGAAATGGATATTTCCTTTAAAATTATTTTAACCATGACAATCAAAAGGGAGATGGATATTTCCCTCAAAAATTGAATTTAACAACAATAATACAAATATGATATGGACATCTCTACTTTAGCAATAATAGCTGCAATGAAGAGGAAACGACACGGCGTTGAACCCTAAAATAAAATAATAAATTCAAGCATATTTCTTAAATTAATGTATATGTACACATATAACACGATACATTCATATTCTTATATCGTAGTATAGTACATGTAACCACATAACAATCAAACACATGCATATATATGACAGAGATTTGACTTCTCCAATTACGAGGGTTAGGAACCGGATGGATTCTAATCTAAGTAGCTGGGGTAAATAAATATGAATGATCGTAATAGAAAGTGATGGATATATTTTTAATACGATCAGAATGTATTTATAAAAAATCAAATCCCATTTAATTAAAGAATTATATAGAAACGAGATGATGATAATTATTATCCGACAGATATTATATTCTATATTTGGGTGTGTCTACCTAATATGATTCAGAGAGTAAGGTGGATACCGATCTCTCTCCTTGTAAATAATTAAATATGCATATATAATAATAATAAATATGTGATAAATATAAACCCAAAATTATTCTGATCACCTATAGAGTACCCTCTCTGAGGGGCGCTGTGGGGGTGTTCCGTCTTCCCCACACGTAAACGACGAACGAGCCTGACGAATCTCAATGTGCCTTATCCCGGTTTCCTAGATTTCCACAAATATCTAGGTGGCGACTCCAACCCTTTCCCTCCCCGGAGGAAGGTCGTCAACAGTAATGTAGAAGAATTTCTCCCTTCAATTCTTGTGCCGCTGAGAGTAGCCAACTACGATAGCATGCCCTTTGTAGCAAGTGATGAAGTAGAACTACAACAATGACGTAGCGGAGGTCGAAGAGGTAGTGGAAGAATTCAACTGTAAGTTCTGCACTAACCCACCGATAAAAGAAATTAACCCTATTATAGCCCTCCAGGCGTTGGGGATCAACTAGGTTGGAGCCAGGAGGTAACGAGAGAGAAGCAGTGCCAGGAAAGAGAAGAAAGGAAGCCCCACACCGGCAAGAAGGCAGCCAGCATAAAGGCAGAACTCACTGGGTCGTGATCAGTGCTCCAACACCCCTTTGTTGGTAGCTTTGCCTGTAGTCTAAATACATATTCCAAAGACAGCTCCAGTACTTGATCCAGGAGGATCTTAGTCGACG
>MJHO01000044.1:18115-150283 GCA_002076135.1 Xerophyta viscosa
CCGCGGCCTTGGACAATCTCTGTTGCCGAGGCCGGGGTGTTTAGGGCCACCACCCAGATTGTTACTTTAAAAAGAAATCTGGAGCTTTTAAAAGAAATAGTTCGGGCAGAAGAAGTGACGGGGTTTTCCATTGCGAATTTTGACGTACATGTACTTTCCTGGTATCAGGAAGAGAGGCTTAAATACAGAAATCACTTTGTATCTCCTACTAGTAGTATCGCCTTAAGTTGGAGATGTTCCAGGTTCGGGGCACCTCGCGCCCATCTAAGTGGACGAGTGTGTAGGTTCCCTTGCCTACCGCTTTGCCGACCTGGTAAGGTCCCTCCCAGTTAGGTCCGAGCTTATGGGTCGGCGCTTGAACCTTCCTGGGCACCGGGTCGCTCTCCTTGAATGCTCGGCACTTGACGCGATCGTTGTAGTGTTGTGTCGTGCGCTGCTTGTAGGCCTCGGCTCGGATGTAAGCTACCTCCCTGGCCTCATCTAGAAGGTCGAGGTTATTGAGTAACCTTTCGGCATTGTTAGCCTCATCAAAGTACTCCACTCGCAGCGATGGCTGGCCGATCTCCACTGGTATCACTTCGGTTCCATAAGTCAGAGTGAACGGGGTCTCGCCCGTTGCCATTCGGTGAGTAGTTCGGTAGGCCCAGAAAACACTGGGGAGAATGTCGACCCATGTACCTGCAGCTCCTTCCAATCGCTTGCGCAAGCCTTCTAAGATCGTCCTGTTGGCGTTTTCCACTTGGCCATTGGCTTGGGGATGATAGACTGAGGTGAAATGGTGAGAGATGTTAAGGCTTCTGCAGAACTCTTCTACTTCGGGGCTCTCGAACTGTTGTCCGTTGTCACTGACGATGACTCTTGGAATGCCGAAGCGACAAATTATTGATTTCTCCAAGAATTTCTGAACGGCTCGTCCAGTGATAGTCGCCGTAGGTTCGGCTTCAACCCACTTGGTGAAGTAGTCCACGGCGACGATAAGAAATTTTTGTTGACGAACCGCGGTAGGCAGAGGTCCGAAGATGTCGATCCCCCATTTCGCAAATGGCCAAGGGGAGACAATGTTGCTGATGAGCTCCGCTGGTATGCGAGACACCTTGGCGTTCAGCTGACATCTCTCACATTGACGTACGTAAGATTCAGCGTCGGCTAAGACAGTTGGCCAGTAGTATCCCTGTCGGAAGACCTTTTGTGCCAGAGTTCGAGCTCCTACGTGGCTGGAAAAGATGCCTTCATGGATTTCTTCAAGGAGTCTGGGCGTGGTACTAGGCCCCACGCACTTTAGGTATGGTGCCGAGAAGGCTTTTCGGTACAGGTTGTCGCCAATAATGACAAACCGAGCCGCCTTGCGTTTTAGCTTTTCGGCCGCCTTTTTGTCTTCAGGCTGCTTCCCTGAAATAAGGTATCAGATGATTGGTGTCATCCAACTTTCCCCGACGTCTAGCATCAGGACATCAGCTTCCTCGATAGCGGGGTGTGTGAGTTCTTCCAGTAATATGGTAGCCGGCGTACCCTTTGCTACTCCAGACGCCAGTTTAGATAAGGCATCGGCCTCGAAATTTTCTTCGCGAGGTATGTGCCGAATCTTGAATGCAAAGAAGTGCTTGCATAATCGGTTGATCTTCTCTAGGTACGCCGCCATGGTGTCGTCCCGAGCTTCGAAGGTTCCTCCTACTTGTTCGGCGACGAGTTGCGAGTCAGTGTAGGCGAGGAGGCGTCTTACTCCAAGGCGCAGGGATATGCTGACTCCCGCAACGAGGAGTAAGACGCATATCCCTGCGCAGGGAGATGTGTTGGAACCTTCACCCGGAACTCGTCCCCAAGGAGATCAAGGAGCGGAGGAAGCCTCGAGCCGCCATAGTCACCACTAATGAAGAACCCGAGGAGATGGAAGAGAAGTTCTTAGAGCAAGTCGTTGAAGCCGATCCCACTCTAGCTCTTGTTGTGAATGAAGCAAAGGAGAAGGAGCGAGAGGCCCTCCTCCGGCTGAAAATACAAGTGAAGCAAGAAGTGGTGGATGCCGTCTTTGATCCGGCTAGCCAAAAGAACCTCATCTCTCAAGAGTTGGTGGAGAGACTAGAAGTGAAGCCACATCCAAATCCTTCCGTTCTAACATGGTTCAACCGAGGAGGTCGAGTAAGGGTGAGATACCAATGCACTCTTAAGTTCGCTATTACGAAGCATTTTATTGATGAAGTTGTATGTGATGTTGTGCCTTTGGATGTGTGTCATATTATACTCGGGAGTTCATATCTTTATGATCGTGATGCTATCTACTATCGTCGTGATCTAAAATATCGTTTGAAGAAAGATGATAAGGAGTTTGTCATCCAAGGATTGTGTTGGGAAGGCAAGCGTGTTGCCCTCTCTTCGTTCGAGTCTCTTGTCGCCATTCAAGAGCAAGTCATTTCAGCAAAGGAAGGTGTTTCAGTCAAGGTTCCTAGCTGGAAATTTCAGTCACAAAGCAAACCAACTCAAGCGGGACCAATGCTTCAAGTCGGAAGTCTAAAGTTGCCTCTTTTGAAGCCAATGCCGGAGCATTCGGCTTATGGAAGGGGAGTATTGATCCAGGAGGATCTTAGTCGACGCCCAAGTCGAAGAAACGCGGCCAAGCCTAGGCCACATCAAGGCTCTCACGCCAAGGACGCGCATGCCGCGCACATAGCACATCAAGAAGTTCAAGTGCAAGTTCAAGATCAATCCAAAGAAGTTCGAGCAAGTCCAAGGTCTTCTCGAAGTCGTGCCACCTCAAAATGGCGGTACCAAGTCATGCGTCACATCAGGACGCGAAGAGAAATCAAGCCCAAGGGCGCTCGTGCGCGCCTGTGCTCACCCGGGCGCGCTCGGCGCGCGCGCGGCCACAGCGCCTAAGCGCGAGAAAAGTTCAATCTTGCTGTAATTAAGTTAGTTTCTTGTAATTAGCTTAATTACATGTGTCCCCTAAGTGTTTAGGTGTCCCATAAGGTGTCAAAAGCTTCTAGAGCTTGCACCAAGTGTCATTAGAAGGTAATATCTCTTTTTATCTTTTAATGATGTAATTAGTAGTAGACTCTAGAGTTAGTGAGTCACAACTTTCTGTATTTATCCCCTTTGGGGCTGCATTTTGAATGTTAAGCTTAGTCTCCATACTAGCTTCAAAAAAATCCAAGTTCCAAGCTCAATCGAGCAAACTAGCTCACCCGAGCTCAAAACAAGCTCTCACCCGAGCCCATTTCAGTCTTAGCTCCGGCGACCCTTCCCTAACTCCGATCACTGGAGTTTCTACAGCCCACTAGCTTCCCTACAGCCCCCCTAGCCGAGCCTTAGAGTTTATCGACCTCTTCGGTCACCACCAAGAACACCACCAACCTCTAAACCAATCTCCCTTCCTCCGGAGTGAGCCGAGCGTTGAGAGAGCTTTGAGGCTAGCTCGTGCCCATCCCGGATCATACCACCTCGGAATCTAGTCCCGGCATATCTGAAGGGGACCAGGCAAAGAGGTCGGCATTATCCCTTAGACTCCTGACGACATTGTCAAATTCGGTCCCGGCCAACTTCTCCCCCACTTGGAGGTGCTTGTCGCCCTTGTTGGGTTATCGGGGTCAATACGACATCAGATGCGCAGCGGAAATTTAAAATTTTTAATACAAAAGCCTCGTGTACCCGAATACAGGATCACATTGGTATGCTATAATAATCAAAACAATTACATCACATGTAATCACGCATGATAATTAAAATTAATCTAATTAATTTTAACGCGATCCTATCATGCATCTAATCGCGGTACGAGTTTATCGATATACCTTGGCGGGTCGAACACGCCACGTAACGATCCTCGGAGTCTGATGAATAGAGCCGCGAAAGTACCCGGCCTCTAACGCTAGTCCACGCTGAGACGCTCGCGAAACCGAAATCCGATTTAATCTAATTAAATCGGATTAAAAGCAATTGGGCCTTATGGACCCGATCCAATCGAGCTCGGCCCAAATGGTGAACAGTACCTTCTTCTTCCTCTTCGCCCGCGTGCAGCCGATTCTCCGACTGCCGTCCAAGCTCACGCCCGAGGCTCGCCGGCGCTGCCTCTTATCAGCAGCTCGTCGTCACCGTCGCCGTTGGCTTCTTCTGTCGCCGACGCTTACGCTGTCGTCGGAAGCTCACGCTCGGTGCAACAATTGCACTTGTCGGCCAGATGCTTGTCGGACCGCCGGAGCTTCGACTCGTCCCCGTCGGCTTGCTGGGACGTTAAGCGTGAAGGTTCGTCGGAGAACAAGCTTTGTGCTGACGGCCGGAGTTTCACCAGACGCAGCAGTCAAAAGCGGTGGTTTCAGTTTTTCGCCACCGTCACGCGTCGGAGAAGGAAGGTGTGGGGGCGGCGGACGACCGATGGAGGAGATGGTCACCGTGCTAGCGGCGTAGGGTTTCTCCTCGTCGCGATCGGCGCCGTCGCTGTTCTTCTCTCGCTCCTGAAAGACGATAACTGTACATACATATATATATATACATGTATTGCACATTAAATCCTCTCTTTTGCCATTTTGCAAAATCGGCCCACTTGCATTTTGCAAAAGCTTAGGTCCAACACTTTGGACATTGGCAAAAACAGCCCCTCAAGCACAAAATTCGGTTTTTCGCGATCGTGTCTCATTTGCGTGTGACCCATTAGGTTCAGTACCACGCCGGCAGTGAATAAATAGTTAATTCAACTAATTAACAAATAATTAATTCAACCAATTAATTATATTTATTCACAGATCGTGGTTAACGTCTAGCAACGTGCCACGACCACCCGTGTGGTATGAATATCAGTATTCATCACTTGAAACCTTTGTGTGAATAGTTCACATGCCCTATAATCCTTCTGTTCCTTTCTAACATCCCGAACGAGCTTAGAGTATGGATATCTGTCAAACTCTAATATAGCTCGAACAAATGTATCTGTCTTAATAGATTCGCTCGTCTGTGACATTAAGAACATTTCTTAATTCACGTCGTACCTCGGCCAAGGATTTTTCTGAGCTAGTTCTATTCAAAGACACATAGGATGTTCTCCTCCTTTATAGGAGGTGACAGATTCTCTATTGGTTATCATCTATCTTCATGTGCTATTATTTATACCCAGATGGTTCCCTTGTACAGCTGAGCTATACTTGGAAACACACTAAAGTATAAATATGAACACATAAGATACTATGATAAACTCAAGTCTGAGGATCAAGGCATAACTATCACACTGAAGAATAACAGATTCCATTGGTATTCTTCGAGTAAGTCAGTTCAGTGAACTCATTCATCCAATGAGCACCTACACACTTGCTTCAGTGTCAACTACACGCGTAGTAATGAGATCACTACTCTCATCGTATGAGCAAGCAAGCTGTGTATTAGTCTTTCCGGTGACATTGAGCCCCTACTCAATGCACCTATGACTAAGAACATTCTGGACTTAGGTTTATAAGACATTAGGTCTCATTATCATGATCAACTATCATGATCCTAATTCTGTCGCCTTAGTCCATGGGGTTTATCACATACATTCATACAACATATTAAACATGACGATGCGATAAATAAATAACCATAATCAAGTAAATCAAAAAGGTTTATTACAAAATATGTTCGCCAAAATATCCAATATTATTGGCTTTTAGGGCATTTACTCTTTCAATCTCCCACTTGCACTTAAAGCCAATCGCACATGCGTCTCACGCCCATCTTGTCGAAATGGCTCTCAAACGTCTTTTGAGGAAGTGCCTTAGTAAAAGGATCAGCTATGTTTCTTTTGTGTCAACCTTTTGTATCTTGATTTCGCCTCTTTCAATTAATTCCCTCATCAAATGAAAGCGCCTCAGAATGTGTTTGGATCTCTGATGAGACCTTGGTTCCTTTGCTTGCGCAATAGCCCCATTGTTATCACATAACAACGGCATAGGATCCTGTATCCCTGGAACCACTCCAAGTTCAGTAATGAACTTTCTCATCCAAACAGCCTCTTTTGCTGCTTCTGAAGCAGCAATATATTCGGCCTCTGTAGTTGAGTCTGCTACGGTCGGTTGCTTGGAACTTTTCCAACTAACCGCACCGCCATTCAGGGTAAAGACAAACCCTGAAACCGATTTGCTGTCATCCTTATCTGATTGGAAGCTTGAGTCCGTATAGGCCTCAACTTTCAACTCTGATTCGCCGCCATATACTAAGAAGATATCCTTAGTTCTTCTCAAGTACTTAAGGATACTCTTAACGGCAGTCCAGTGACCTTCACCGGGATCAGATTGATATCTGCTCGTCACACCAAGAGCATAGGCCACATCTGGCCTGGTACACAGCATTGCATACATAATAGACCCAATAGCGGATGCATATGGGATTCTTTATGCGATCTCTCTCTTCTGGCGTTTTCGGTGCCATTCCTTTAGAGAGCTGAATTCCATGATTATATGGCAAGAACCCTTTCTTGCTATTTTCCATGCTAAACCGCTTTAGCACTTTATCGATATAATTCGATTGGGATAATCCTATTATCCTCTTAGATCTATCTCTATAGATCTTAATGCCTAGGACGTAGGAAGCTTCTCCTAAATCCTTCATGGAGAACTGCTGTGACAACCAAACTTTTATTGACTGCATCATTGGAACATCATTTCCAATAAGTAGTATGTCATCTACATACAATACTAAGAAAGTAATAGCACTCTTGCTAACCTTCTTGTATACACATGGTTCATCCTCATTTTTGATAAAGTCAAACGATTTGACTGTCTCATCAAAACGGATGTTCCAGCTTCGAGAAGCTTGCTTAAGTCCGTAAATGGACCTCTTCAGCTTGCATACCTTGCTTTCGCTCCCACTAGAGATAAAGCCCTCGGGTTGTGTCATGTACACATCCTCTTCGAGGTTTCCATTTAGGAATGCCGTCTTTACGTCCATTTGCCATATCTCATAGTCATGGTATGCAGCTATCGCAAGTAATATCCGAATGGATTTGAGCATTGCTACTGGTGAGAAGGTCTCGTCATAATCGACCCCTTGCTTCTGTCTGAAGCCTTTAGCTACCAGTCTGGCTTTGTAGGTATCTACATTGCCATCTGCTCCGATCTTCTTCTTGAAGACCCATTTGCACCCAATGGGACTCACTCCCTCAGGTGCATCCACTAAGTCCCAAACCTCATTGGTACTCATGGAATCCATTTCGGAAATCATGGCTTTTAGCCACTTCCCGCTGTCGCTACTCTGCATAGCTTCTGTGTAGGAGTTTGGCTCGTCATCCAGTATGACTTGCACTTCTTGGTTTTCATCAGCTATGTAAACCAATCTTTCAGGTTGCTTTCGCTTCCTGGTAGATCTCCTAACAGTTTGTGGCACATCTGGTTGCACTACTATTTCGGGTACAGGAACAGGATCAATGTTATTTTCCAGCCCTTGAGTTTCCTCAAGTACTACCTCATTTCCACAATAACCATCTAGCAGGAATTCCTTCTCAAGGAATACTGCATTTCTGGCAACAAACACCTTTTGTTCTTGTGGATGCCAGAAATAGTATCCAAGACCCTCTCTTGGATAGCCAATGAAATAACATTTTTCTGATCTTGTTTCCAGCTTATCAGGATACTGTTTCTTAACATAAGTAGGGCAACCCCAAATCTTAACAAATTTAAGACCAGGTTTCTTCCCTCTCCATATCTCATATGGGGTTGTATCCACGGATTTGCTGGGAACCCGATTTAGTACGTGCGCCGCAGTTTCTAGAGCATAGCCCCAGAAAGTAACTGGAAGTGTAGTGTGACTCATCATAGAACGAACCATGTCTAACAAGTTCTGTTTCTCCTCTCAGACACTCCATTCAACTGGGGTGTATAAGGGGGAGTCCACTGTGAGAGAATCCCATTCTCCTTGAGATATTCGGTAAACTCTGTACTCAAGTATTCTCCTCCACGATCTGATCGTAGTGCTTTAATACTCTTTCCAGTTTGCTTCTCTACTTCATTCTTATATTCCTTGAATTTCTCAAAAGATTCGGATTTGTACTTCATTAAGTACACATATCCAAATCTAGAGAGATCATCCGTGAATGTAATGAAATAAGAGTAGCCACCTTTGGCACTCGTAGACATGGGTCCACATACATCAGTATGTACCAGCTCAAGCAACTCCTTTGCTCTCTCTCCATGTCCAGTAAATGGAGATTTGGTCATCTTTCCTTTGAGACAAGGCTCACAAGTAGGGTATGTTTCATAAACATCCGGTTCAATTAACCTCTCTTTGTAGAGCTTGTTTAGTCTTGTCTCACTGATATGACCAAGTCTACAATGCCAGAGATACGTCTCGTTTACACTATCTCTATTCCTCTTTATAGGTTGTTCAACATTATACACTTCATGAAGTGTATCAATGAAATAGAGATCATCGCATAATGTACCAGAACCATAAAACTCGTTTTTGAATGAAAATGAACAACTATTGTTCTCAAATACGAATTTAAAACCACTCTTACAAAGAGTTGAAACAGAAATCAAATTTCTACTAAGTGCTGGTACGAAATAACAATCCCTAAGCTCTAGTACTCTTCCGGTAGGCAATCGGATCTCATATGTCCCTACAGCCAGCGCAGCAACTCTTGCTTTGTTGCCAACTCTAAGGTCAACTTCTCCTTTCGCCAACCTTCTAGGATTCTTTAGTCCCTGCATCGATATGCAAATGTGTGAGACACACCCGGTATCTAATACCCAATCTAAAGAATCTTTACTAGAGAGATTGATCTCAATAATGAACACACCTGAGGGCCCGGCTACCTTAGCCTTTGTCACCTTCTCAAGGTGAACTTGCAGTTCCTCTTCCAGTGTCCAGCTTTGCCACATTCAAAGCACTTGTCCTCGGACTTAGAATCGGCTTTCGCCTTCTTCTTAGCCTTTCCCTTTGCCTTCATGTTCTTCTTGGCAGCGATGGTCTTCTTGTTCTTCTTAGCACCATTGGACTTTCCATTGGTCTTAGAAGTACTAACCACCATCACAGCCTTGCCCCTGTCCTTCGTGACAGAGCTCTCAGCAGTCCTCAGCATGTTGAGGAGTTCTGGAAGGGTTGCTTCCAACTTATTCATATGGAAGTTCAGGACAAAAGGAGCATAGGAGGGCGGGAGTGATTGAAGGACCAAGTCGATACTCAACTCGTGATCCATCGCAAGTCCAAGTTGCCCAAGTCGCTCGATCAAATCGATCATCTTGAGAACATGGATCTGCACGGACTCTCCTTCATTCATTCTAGCCCTAAAAAGCTCCTTAGATATCTCATATCTAGCAGTCCTATCAGGCTCAGCATAAAGCTCCTTCAGACGGAGCATTATACTACCACTATCCAGATTTTCATGCTGACGTTGCAACTCATTGCTCATGGAGGCCAAGATGATACACTTCGCAAGCATCTCATCTTGCTTCCATTGGTCAGCCTGAACTCGCTCATCATCAGTGGACTGTTCGTTAAGAACAGGCATGGGACACTCGAGAACATACGCTACCTTTTGAATAGCGAGGACCAGTTTAACATTACGCAGCCAATCGACATAGTTCGGTCCAGTCAGTTTGTTCGCAACAAGAATGTTATGTATAGGCAAACCACTCATCTACAAGCATTCAAAGATAAAAAACAAAAGATAATTTAGCATGCAATTATTTACTTGAAATAAAACATCAAATAGATTATGGTTAATTCTAAGTGATGCTCCCACTATTTTTCTACGAATCATGCAACCTTCAAACATGAGACGAAAATCAAATTCTTAGTGAGATAAGGATCCAATCAGCAAAAATATAATCTCACGTTTGCATGACGACTACATTTTTCTGATCGGTAGACAACTTACTTTGTCAATTACATCTCTATGTAACTCCTTGTTTTAGCCTCTAATTATTCATGGTCTTGCGTTTTTCGCAACAAACCATAATAATTTAGTCAAGTATAACCTCCATTCCAAGTGGCGTAAAACTATGAGACAAGTCTTTGCGTTTTTCGCAACGAGACTTATCTAATCGGTTTACCCACTTACACACAGGTATGTGTGAATGATTAATACCCAGTGTTTTACCTAAGCAACCATGCGTGTACACATCAAGTCGATTAGGTCAAACACTTGACTCTATTTCATCATTAATGGAGGGCGGCTAGGGTTTTTCGCAAAGCTAAAATCATAAATACTTGAATTTAAATCTGAAGGTTTAGGGAATCAGTTTTTAAGCAGATTATGCTTTTAAGGTCTCATCTTATTATCCTAGCATGCATTTCTATGTTTGATCATAACAAGGCATGTATCGCATACAACATGTTACAAAACAACATGATAACAATTATCAAAACATAGAAAGAAAGCATGCTAAACCACCAGATGATCATGGACATCTACCTAATCCACTCGAGCTACTGAGTGGAATTCTAACGCGTATGTAGCAGCTTGCATCTGATGCACTTGATTGTAATTCCTCGAACTTCTTCTCGAACTTCTTCTTCCCGCCGTGAACTCTTCACGATCTTCAATTACATAAATTTTATATCCTACTACAACTTTTCTAAAAAGCAGAAAAGGATAAAATAAAATTAATTATTACACGGGAACTTGCTTTTCGAAGAGAGAGGCATAGCACGCAGGCTATATTTTACATTACAAAAATTCCTACTACATACCATCTAGAGCGGCCTAGTCCATGATCATCCTTCACCACACAAACCATCCATATCAAATATGAATAAAATAAAAACACGATAATTCGATCACGACGACCTAAACATGCTTTTGAACTAATTTCAAAATTTAATTCGTTTAGGGTTTTATGTCCAACTCTTAGTTAGTGTGCGGTAAATTACATGCATCGCATATAAATTATAATATTAACAATTAATATTATTACGTCGTGATCAAATATCGAAGATTATTATAGCAAAACCAAAGATAGCTCTGATACCACTGTTGGGTTATCGGGGTCAATACGACATCAGATGCGCAGCGGAAATTTAAAATTTTTAATACAAAAGCCCCGTGTACCCGAATACAGGATCACATTGGTATGCTATAATAATCGAAACAATTACATCACATGTAATCACGCATGATAATTAAAATTAATCTAATTAATTTTAACGCGATCCTATCATGCATCTAATCGCGGTACGAGTTTATCGAAATACCTTGGCGGGTCGAACACGCCACGTAACGATCCTCGGAGTCTGATGAATAGAGCCGCGAAAGTACCCGGCCTCTAACGCTAGTCCACGCTGAGACGCTCGCGAAACCGAATATCGATTTAATCTAATTAAACGGATTAAAGCAATTGGGCCTTATGGACCCGATCAATCGAGCTCGGCCCAAAGGTGAACAGTACCTTCTTCTTCCTCTTCGCCCGCGTGCAGCCGATCTCCGACTCCGTCCAAGCTCACGCCCGAGCTCGCCGGCGCTGCCTCTTATCAGCAGCTCGTCGTCACCGTCGCCGTTGGCTTCTTCTGTCGCCGACGCTTACGCTGTCGTCGGAAGCTCACGCTCGGTGCAACAATTGCACTGTCGGCCAGATGCTTGTCGGACGCCGGAGCTTCGACTCGTCCCCGTCGGCTTGCTGGGACGTTAAGCGTGAAGGTTCGTCGGAGAACAAGCTTTGTGCTGACGGCCGGAGTTTCACCAGACGCAGCAGTCAAAACGGTGGTTTCATTTTCGCCACCGTCACGCGTCGGAGAAGGAGGGTGGTGGCGGCGGACGACCGATCGATGGAGGAGATGGTCACCGTGCTAGCGGCGTAGGGTTCTCCTCGTCGCGATCGGCGCGTCGCTGTTCTTCTCTCGCTGCCGAAGACGATAACTGTACATACATATATATATATTCATGTATTGCACAATAAATCCTCTCTTTTGCCATTTTGCAAAAACGGCCACTTGCATTTTGCAAAACCTTAGGTCCAACACTTTGGACATTGGCAAAAGCAGCCCCTCAAGCACAAAATTCGGTTTTTCGCGATCGTGTCTCATTTGCGTGTGACCCATTAGGTTCAGTACCACGCCGGCAGTGAATAAATAGTTAATTCAACTAATTAACAAATAATTAATTCAACCAATTAATTATATTTATTCACAGATCGTGGTTAACGTCTAGCAACGTGCCACGACCACCCGTGTGGTATGAATATCAGTATTCATCACTTGAAACCTTTGTGTGAATAGTTCACATGCCCTATAATCCTTCTGTTCCTTTCTAACATCCCGAACGAGCTTAGAGTATGGATATCTGTCAAACTCTAATATAGCTCGAACAAATGTATCTGTCTTAATAGATTCGCTCGTCTGTGACATTAAGAACATTTCTTAATTCACATCGTACCTCGGCCAAGGATTTTTCTGAGCTAATTCTATTCA
The DNA here is from genome assembly GCA_002076135.1 of Xerophyta viscosa. NCBI lineage: Eukaryota > Viridiplantae > Streptophyta > Magnoliopsida > Pandanales > Velloziaceae > Xerophyta > Xerophyta viscosa. Next base: position 30,473 of record MJHO01000044.1, read on the forward strand.
AAGACACATAGGATGTTCTCCTCCTTCATAGGAGGTGACAGATTCTCTATTGATTATCATCTATCTTCATGTGCTATTATTTATACCCAGATGGTTCCCTTGTACAGCTGAGCTATACTTGGAAACACACTAAAGTATAAATTATGAACACATAAGATACTATGATAAACTCAAGTCTGAGGATCAAGGCATAACTATCACACTGAAAAATAACCATTGACAGATTCCATTGGTATTCTTCGGTAAGTCAGTTCAGTGAACTCATTCATCCAATGAGCACCTACACACTTGCTTCAGTGTCAACACACGCGTAGTAATGAGATCACTACTCTCATCGTATGAGCAAGCAAGCTGTGTATTAGTCTTTCCGGTGACATTGAGCCCCTACTCAATGCACCTATGACTAAGAACATTCTGGACTTAGGCTTATAAGACATTAGGTCTCATTATCATGATCAACTATCATGATCCTAATTCTGTCGCCTTAGTCTATGGGGTTTATCACATACATTCATACAACATATTAAACATGACGATGCGATAAATAAATAACCATAATCAAGTAAATCAAAAAGGGTTTATTACAAAATATGTTAGCCAAAATATCCAATATTATTGGCTTTTAGGGCATTTACACTTTCACCCTTCATGGAGGCCGGAAAGAGAGGCACCTTCAGGGTTGGTTCCGCCGGACCGCCAATCTTGGAGTCGTCCTTCCGAGTGTCTAGTGTCTCGACCGGGAGTGCTTCTTTTCGTCGACGGCTGTTCTTGTAGCAGCGCTGAGCCTAGGCCGGGTCGCCTCGTATTTCGCCGATTCCGTTGGCAGTGCGGAATTTTGCCCGCTGGTGCGGTAGGGAGACCACCAACTGGAGTGTTTTGATGCCAGGACTTCCAAGGATTATGTTGTAGGCCGAGGGGATGTTAAGCACAGTGAATGTTAACACCTTTATCTTCAGCTTCGGCTCGGTTCCGATGGCCACGGGCAAACATATGGTGCCCATAGGATGGAGGTCGGGACCGCCGAGGCCGTAGAGGTTAGTATTGTTCGGGGCGAGGTCCTCTTCAGAAAGCCCCATCCTAACCAATGCATCATAGAAGAGGACGTTTGATGATGCCCCAGTGTCGATCATTATTCTCCTCACCTCTTGATTGACCATAATCATGGAGACGATCAGCGCGTTGTCATGTGGCGCCTCGATAGGTACGAGCTCGGCGTCGGTGAAGGTGATGGAGAGGTCGGCTTCTTCTTGTGGTCGGATTTGCGGACTTAATTGTAGAACCTCGGTAGCAGAAGGTTCCGTTCTGATTCTTTTCTGAGACCACTCGCCCGAACCGGGCCCGCCAGCAATGTATAATATAGGTTCGGCTCGGGGTTCTTGATGTCGAGGCTCGCTCTCCCGGCGCGCCTGGGGCCTCGGAGCCCCATCTCTGTCGCGAGGCCGCGACACGAACTCCTGGAGCTCTCCGTTCCGGGCCATCCTCTCGAGGATGTCCTTAAGTTGCATGCAGGTGTTGGTAGTATGCCCATGAGTTCGGTGATAATCACAATACTTCGTTCGATCTCGCCGGTTGGCTGGCGTCGGCATCGGTCGAGGGGACGGCAGTCGTTGTCTCTGTTCAACGGTCGCTAGGATCTCCCTTGCTGGCGCGGTGAGTTGCGTATAGTTTCTGTACCTCGGCTCGTAGCCGGTCTTGGTGGTTTTCGTAGGCTTCGTCTTGATTGCCAGGGAACCGTTCGGGGCCTCCTGCTTCGGTCGCTTCTGACCCCCGGTGAGCTCGGTCTCTCGCTCCGCTTCTTCTATGGCGAGCCGTACTTTCTCGTAGGCTTTGGTGAGGGTATCAGGTGGGTTTGTATGGAAGTCGTAGAGTAGTTGACGGTGTCGTACTCCTCGTTTGAGTGCCATGAGGGCGAACTTAGGTTCAACATCCCTCATGGTTTGTTGTTCTTCACAAAATCTTTTGAAGAACGCCTTGACGCTTTCTCCTTCCTTCTGCACGATATTAAGGAGACTGTCGGCTTCCTTCGGGAACTCAGAGCTCGCGAAAAAGCGAGTCTGGAAGGCCTCAACAAGGTCGGTCCATCCGCCGACCGACCCCGGGCGTAGCCCGGTGAACCAGGTCTGTGCCGGCGCGTCTAACGTCAGCGGGAATGTCTGATAGTAGGCTGCTTTAGTGATCCGTACACGCTCCCGAACACCTTTGATCAAGAGAACGTCTAAGGAACTGATTTAGGATCTAGGGAAACCGAGGGGAAGAAGAGAAAGTTCTTTGCATGCAATGGAGCTGGCCGAATTTGCTCTCCCTTGTGTATTCCAGCAACTCCTTGTTACAATCATACACACATGCCACTAGCTAGCCACAATCCGGCCCACTAGTATAAATAAGCTTGGACACACCAAAGCACCCCTTGCCACAAACCGGTCAAGGGAACCTAACACAACAATGACTACACATGGTGGAAATGTAACTTAGACATGTCGACTTGCAGCTCGTGCCTCCTTTGCTGGCCGCCCCTTGGTATGCCTCGCATCCCCTGCTGGCTGCCCTTCGGACTACCTAACGCCTGCTGGCCATGCATGCGCCCACGCCCGCCTCTTGGCCTTCCTGCGCGCCTAACGCCCGCTGGCCCTTCGCGCGCCACGCCCGCCTGCGCGCATAACGCCTGCTGACCCGCGGCCTTCCGCGCACGCGCGCCTGCACGACTGCCTGCACGCCCAACGTCTGCTGACCCTCGGCCTTCCGCGCGCCATGCCTTGCTGGTCTGCCGCGACCCTTGGCCTTCCGCGCGCGCCCGCGCCTGGCCAATGTCCAGTCGTGACTGTGCCCGCGCCTGGTCCGCGCCTATGCCGGGTCCGAGCCCAAGTGCCATGTCAAGATCCACCTGGATCATTTAGAGCAGTTCATAAACTTCATCGCCATCATGAAGCACGAGACGTGGGCTTGTGGAGAGGTCCTCCCGTCGTATTTGGAGATCTTCGAGGGTTTATAGTTTCGTGGTAGCGGCGCGTCCTGGATTTCGTCGGAGAAAGGTGAGTTCGGATCTCTTCCGAAGCCCACCAATGGGAGGCGTGCCGACTTCCCCTTCTCGGGCGGAGTCTTTCTAACACCGGCGCGGGATCGCACCTTAGAATTGACTTCTTCTTCGTCGTGCTTGGAAGTCTCGCCCGTGGATGCTTCGGCTGAAGGGTGTCGCTGGAGGCTTTTGCGTGTCGCTCCCTGCACCGGAGGAGGTCGCGCCGGTACGGGTTCCTTCCCTTTTGCTCGTCGGGCGTCAAGACTTCCTCGGAGTTCTTTAACGCGTTGTGGGCCCAGCCTACTGAAGGCTGACTCCCGCTGGCTGGGAGCATTTGCTTGTGCCGCCGGGCGTCGTTCTTCGGGGGTTTCAGTCACGCGCGGCCGAGCCGAGATCCGCGGGACATCTTAATTTTGAAAAAGTGCCTGGAGCTTTTCTCGCATTATTGCGCGAGCAACATCATATGTCAGGGGGAGCTCCGCAGCCGGTGCATGTGATCGTTCTGGTGCTGGTGTAGAGGCATCGTCAGGAGATCTCCGTTCTCGGCTGACCGCAGCCGAGGTGTCTCTGGGTGCTTTTCTAGGAGCCATAGTCGTCGACGTCGTACGTAAAAATTGCTCTTCCCCACGGACGGCGCCAATTGATCGCGCGAGTCGCGACCGGTTCTTGATCGACACGCCGACGGAGGCTCGGTATCGACAGCGGCAAGGAGAAGATAAAGCCGGGGAGGGAGATGGAGGTCGATTGATTTAGCGTGGAAAACCCCGGGATGAGCTCCGGGGAGAAAAACCACATGCCGGCGTGAGATGTCCGCCGGCGGTTGATGTTATTTCGTAATGGAAACGGTGGTTACAAGATTTTCCCTCTCTTTCTCTCTCTAGGAGTTTTTCTCTCTTTCATTTTTAATCCCTTTCACAAGTGATGGGGTCTCTCTATTTATAGACTTCATCCTGGACCTTGGACGGCTGAGATCACGCCAGCTGGACGGCTCGAATTGCACCACGTTGGTGCGTCCTCCCTGGTCTGGCGGTGGCTCGGTCGGTGGATGGCTTTAAATGTTGACCAGACTAGACTGAGTAGCCCACAATACTGTAGAGGTATGGTAGCAGCTCGGTGGTTCTGACGCGCATTTAATGGAGCATATTAAACGCGCTCAGTGTGGTAGGTGAACCGACGTCCGAGGCTTCTTCTGCCGAGGCTGAGCTCGGTTCCTCCCGAGGTCGAGCTCGGTTCCTCCCGAGCTCGCCCTCGGGTCCTCCCGAGGCCGAGCTCGGATGTTCCTTGGTTTGACCGCACCCCCCTTCCTGGCTTAGACCCCGCTCCGAAAGTTGATTCTCTTCTTTCAGAAATAAGGCGGCTCTTCTGGATTCCCTTCGCGCGGCCCAGGTTTTGTGCACGCGCGCCAGCCTCGGGCTCGGCCCGCTCGACACGTGTCGGCCCTAATCCCAGGCGGTATCAAGTTCTATATTAAAGACACATAGAATGTTCTCCTCTTTATGAGGAGGTGACAGATTCTTTATTGGTTCTCATTTATCATCATGTGCGAAGATCTATACCCAGATGGCACCCGTGTACAGCTAAGCAGTCATACTTGGACACACACTAAAGTATAAATGTTCTACACATAAGATATTATGTCAACCTCAAGTCAAAGGATTAAGGCACAACTATCACAGTAAAGAACTACATTGACAAAATTCAATTGTTGTTCTTTTCGCGAGTCAATTTAGTGAACTCATTCTCTAATGAGCACCTACACGCTTACTTAAGTGTCAACTATACTTATAGTAATGAGATCACTACTCTCATCATATAAGACAGTAAGCTGTGTATTAGTCTTTGTGGTGCCATTTGTTGACGACCTGCCTGTGGTGAGACGGGGAAAAAAGATTCGGAGTAGCCACCTAGATATTTAATGGAAATCTAGGAAACTGGGATAAGACATTTTGAGATTCTGTGGCTCGTTCGTCGATTACGTGTCGGGAAGACAGGACACCCCCACAACGCTTCTCAAAATGAGGGTACTCTTAATTAAGTGGTTTAACTTTACTTAAATTAGACTCGTAATAACTGACCAATCAATATAAGACTTTTTTATAAATCGGTTAGCCGCCTCATTTTTATCTTATACTGATTAACAGCATATTTGGACATTACACGAGCAATAATATTATGTACAAGCACAAATTACTTATAAGGTGTAGGATTCAGGTAATCACCTCGTCCTATGAGGTGTAGGATTCAGGTAAGCACAAATCACTTTAAAAGTATTATGATTTTTATTTGTTATAATTTTTATGATTTTTTTTTGTCGGGGCTCAGCATGTTTCCGTCTCCTCTTCATCGCCCATTTTACGTGGAAGTGTATCTTTTGTGATGTAGCGTTCGGATAGCCACCTCCCTCTAATCTTAGTATCACGATAAAATGTAGTTTTATTTTATTTTCGAAAAATGAATTAAGGCATAGAGATCGGGTAACCACCTCACTCCAACCTTAATTTTATGATAAAAATACTTATTTATTTTATTTTTGAAAAATAAGTTAAGGCGTAAAGATCGGATAACCACCTCACTCTAACCTTAATTTTATGATAAATAAAAAAAATATGCTTATTTATTTTTATTTTCAAATAAAGAATTAAGGTGTAGAGATCGGATAAACACCTCACTTTCATCTTATCATTCCCTATTCATATCGTTAATGCATGTATATAACATAAATAAGTATAATATAACATTCACAGGAATTATCATATCCTAAATTATGTGTCGTAGTCGTGAACATGTATTTTTAAGATGAAACGTATGTAATTAGTTTAATTATGAGGGATTAGATTAAAATTGGAGGTTAAAGTTGGCCCAAAACTTAATTGTATCGAGTTAGAATCGATTTTGGGATCCTTATTAGGCTCGGCCAGACCAATTGGTCCGGCCTGGGTCAATCAGACTTGAGTCCAGGCGCGTCTCGACTCGAGCCAGTTCATGTGGGGCTTTACCCAGCGCGAACGCTCGCACAAAACGGACCCCGATCGAGTCCGGGTCCGCACAAGTTTTAATCTCGCACGATGACCGGCTTAACCGGTCACGTGACTGGCTAAGCCGGTCATCATCTTCGTTTAACCGAAGATAGGCTGCGAGCTGAGATTCGCAACACGGGGTCGCCACCGGCGATCTCACCAGCGGCAGTCCTCGTCCGCACGATGAGGTCTCTCTAGGGGTATTCCATCGTCTTAGACCCATTGGCAATGTCAAAATTTGATTCCTGAGCTTCATTTTCGAGTTATCAAGTTTGCGACTTTTTGGCGTATTTCGCCGACCATCGAGTTTGGTGGTGTGGTTAAAATTTTATTTCAACGTGTGTACAATGAGTTATGACTTGGTGCAACTTTGGTTATTTATTTTATTTTTTGATTCCAGCTGCCATGGCTTACCGGCGACGAGCCACGGCGGCGTTCAGAGATCTCTGACCGTGGAGGCTATAATGAAGTTGTTTTCGTGTGGTTTACCTGAGTTTTGAGATGAGTCGGCTTTGACACTTGTGTTTGAGTGCAGGTTTGAACACCAGCGACCGAGCCATCCTCCGTCCTTCTTTGGCACCATGACAATGGGTGAGCCGCACGGTGAACTACTCGGCTTAATCACCCCTTGCGCCACAAACTCTTGTACTTGGCGCTTGATTTCCTCGCTCTCCAACAGGGAGTGCCGATAAAGACTAGCATTGGGCAACGGTGCGCCCTCCATCAGCATAATGCTATGCTCCACATCTCGGCGTGGGGGTAACCCGCGCGGTTCAGCAAATAGTACCGCGTACCTCCTCATGAGTGCCACCACCTCCTGCCTCTGCCCCGTAGTCAACTGCCCCGAGACCACCTCCTGTGGCGTAAGCTCTGGCCGAGCCTCCCTCACCACTAGCATCAACATGCGCCCGCCCGCATTCACCATGCGCCCGCCCGCATTCACCATGCGCTTGGCCTGCGCTACCGTAGCCAGTTGGGTAGCCTCCGTGCCCCTTGTCCCCTCTAGCACATATGTCTCGCCATCCTTCACGAGACAGTACTGCTGGGCCCTCCGATAATACACCGCATCCCTATCCCAAAGATAGGGGTTACCGAAGATTACTTGGCATATATCCAACGGCACTACTTCACATTCGACCTCATCGATGAATTGGGCCGTCACCGCGAACTTAAATTTGCATTGTTTCGTGATCTTCAACTCCGTATCCTTCTTGAGCCATCCCAGCGCGTAAGGACTTGGATGTGGGGTAGTCGCCAGCCCCAACCTCTGGACTAGACTTTCCGAGATGAGGCTCTTCTGGCTTCCTGGATCAATGATCGCTTCCACCAAACTTTGCTTCACTTGGATCCGTAGCTGGAAAAGTTCTTCACGCTTTCTTGCGTCCATTCTTGGCTCGGCTTGCACCGCCTTGCCCTTACTATTCAGGACCCTTCCACTAGCCCCTTTGGCATGGACCATCAATGCCAATGTCGGATCTGCCTCATGCATAGCCAATGGCGGCCTGCCCGTGCCCGTGTCCGAAGTCGCCACCAATGTCGTCTTGCCTCCGTTCACTCCCTTCTTCTTGGGAGCCAACTCTGGATGCATCCTCCAACAATTTTTCTTGATGTGGCCCTTCTGCTTGCAATGCCCGCAGTCCATATCTTTGTACTTGGACTTTCCCAAAGTCCCTTTGTCCGAGCTACTCTCGGCTGCGCCTTGCTTGTCTTTGCCTGATCCAGGAGGATCCTGGGTCAAGGAAGACATAGTGGACATGACTTGGGTGCATGGCAAGGCGTGGCCAAGGAGCGGCATAGGCGCGGCAAAGGTGGGGCCAAGGTACTGCCAAGGCGCGGCATGGGCGCGGCATAGGCGCGGCATGGGCGCGGCAAGGCGCGGCAAAGATGCGGCAAGGGCGCGGCATGGACGCGGCATAGGCGCGGCACTGGCGCACCACAGGCACGGCCTAGGCGCGGGTACGCGGAAGGCCAAGGGCACGCATGGCGCGGCAGACCAGCGGGCGCGCGCGCGGAAGGCCAGCGGGCGTGCATGGTGCGGCAGACCAGGGCGCGCGCGCGGAAGGCTAAGGGGTGGCTCAAGGCATCCCCACTAAGTAGTTATTGTATTTGCTTTTAATGTTATAACTGCTGTAATAGAAGTTAGGTTTTGTAATGTTTTTCTATTATATAAGCAAAGAAAACAAAGGTGGTATTCGGCCACACCAAATCTCTCTCTCTCTCTCTCTCATTCGGCCATTTCCTCCTAGCCCCTCTAGATCTAATTACACCGAGTTCCTTAGACATCCCTTGGGGATTCGGATCAAGTTGGTATCAGAGCTAGACGTGAGGAGTGCTTAGGAGCCTTATCCGAAGACATGGTAGCTCAAACGAGGAACAAGAGCCACGGCAAAGAAGTGGAGGATTCATCATCGGAGCACAATCATCCTATCATGGAGGAACATGGAGATGCACGCATCACTCGGATTGAGGAGCGTTTGGCGCGGTTCGAGGATGAGTTCAAGACCATGGCAACCAAGACGGACGAGACTCTCACGAAGTTGGCAAACTCGACCAATGAGCAGATCTCAAGTTTGGTGCACCTCATGAAGGAGATGGCCATGAGCCAAACAAGGGCGGCTACAACCCAACCAGCCACGGGCATGGAGCGAGGGGAGCCTTCCCACATGCCGGATGATGTTGAAACCCCAAGGCGCCTCGGCAAGGAGCCCATGCAAGAGGAGGCCGAGATGCAAACCAATTGGAGCATGCAAGGCGCGGTCCAAGGCATGGCCCCATTCAAGGTAGATGCAAAAGTAGAGCTTCCCGTATACAATAGGGAAGTGAATGGAGAGAAGATAGACGGGTGGATCGATCAACTAGAGAGTTACTTTGCTCTCTACAACTATGGGAATCACGTGAGCGGCATTCAAGAAACAACTCAAGGAACAATTCTATCCCGTGGGATACGAGGAAGCGAGGTGGAAGGCATGGCAATTCCTGCAGCAAGGAGAAGCCCAAAGTGTGCAAGAGTACACAACCGAATTTCGGAGGCAAGCCTTGGTGATGGGAGTGCGGCAACAAGACCCGGAGGTTCTTCGAAAATACTTGGCGGGATTGCGTGAAGAATTGTTTGAAGAAGTTGATTTGAATCTGGTTAAGGATATCAATGATGCATGCAAGAGAGCCATGGTCTATAAGAAGATTAGGATGCGTGGAATGCCCAAACCGAACGCCAAGGGTGGCTCGGGTGCAATGAAGGGGGCGGCTCAAGCAACTACTCAAGAGAAGACAAAGGCCAAGACTTGTACGCATTGCAACAAGAAGGGGCACACTCAAGCCGAGTGTTGGACTCTCCATCCAGAGATGGCGCCAAAGAGAGACAAGGGAGCTATGGGCAAGGGCAAGACTTAGTCACTACGGTAGAAGAAGAGGAGCCCATCACCATCAAGATGGAGGAGGTGGACCCAACCCTTGCACTCATGATCCGAGCCAAGGAGGAGGTGATTCCAGAGGCTAAGGACCCTCATAATGATAAGGAGCGAGAAGAGCTCTTTACAATGAACATTCAGGTAAAATCTGACATAGTGCAATGCATTGTAGATCCTGGATGTCAAAGAAATCTGGTTTCGGAGGCATTAGTTAACCAATTGCATTTGGAGACTATTCCTTACGAGACACTTCAAGTGTTGGAGCGGCTAAACAATACAAGCGGGAAGATGGAAGTCACACGAGGTTGCAAGATCAAGTTCGCGGTGTCGGCGCGATTCATTGATGAAGTGATGTGCGAGGTGATTCCATTAGACGTGTGCCATATCATCCTCGGAAATCCATACCTATGGGATCGAGATGCGATCTATCTTCGGCGGGCTCAACAATACATTCTCGTTAAGGAAGGTAAGACGTTCACCATGGAGAGGACAAGGGGAAAAACAACCAAGGGCATGAAGGAGGTACCCAAAAATATTGCACTTTTTGTCAAAGACACAACTCTTGCAAGGAGGGATATGAGTGGCAACCTCAAGAAGAATGCTAAAGCTCATTGCGGAGCAATGAATCCTATAGAGGGGAGGCTTGATCCAGGAGGATCTTGGGTCAAGGAAGACATAGTGGACATGACTTGGGTGCATGGCAAGGCGTGGCCAAGGAGCGGCATAGGCGCGGCAAAGGTGCGGCCAAGGTACTGCCAAGGCGCGGCATGGGCGCGGCATAGGCGCGGCAAAGATGCGGCAAGGGCGCGGCATGGACGCGGCATAGGCGCGGCACTGGCGCACCACAGGCACGGCCTAGGCGCGGGTACGCGGAAGGCCAAGGGCACGTATGGCGCGGCAGACCAGCGGGCGCGCGCGCAAGGCCAGCGGGCGTGCATGGTGCGGCAGACCACGGCGCGCGCGCGGAAGGCTAAGGGGTGGCTTAAGGCATCCCCACTAAGTAGTTATTGTATTTGCTTTTAATGTTATAACTGCTGTAATAGAAGTTAGGTTTTGTAATGTTTTTCTATTAATACAAGCAAAGAAAACAAAGGTGGTATTCGGCCACACCAAATCTCTCTCTCTCTCTCATTCGGCCATTTCCTCCTAGCCCCTCTAGATCTAATTACACCGAGTTCCTTAGACATCCCTTGGCGATTTGGATCATTGCCCTTACGCGCGCCCGTATTTGAACCCGCACTCTGCTTGCTCTTGCCTCGCGCTCGTGTGCGGTTGAGTCTCTCGACTGCCATGGCCTTCTTGCAAGCATCTCGTACATCCAAGATAGGATATAGATCTACCTCCGCCCTGAGCTCTTCCTGCAGCCCCGCGAGGTAATTTCGTAAGACTTCACCGTCCTCCAACTGTATGCCAAGTGCCAAGGCACGCCTCCGAAACTCCGTGGTGTACTCTTGCACACTTTGTTCATTGCCTTGCCTCAAATAGAGCCACCTCCTTCACCGTTCTTCGTCATACCCAACCAGGTATAATTGCTCCTTCAAAAGCACTTTGAACGCGGTCCGTGTGACCCCCGCGGCCCCCCGCGTACGTAGGTGAGAATTCCACCATACCAATGCATGGGAGGCAAGCTTGAGTCTTGCAAACCCTATGCGTTGGGCATCATCATACCCGTACAGCGAGATGTAAGACTCTAGTTGGTCTATCCACCCGTCCAACTTCTCTCCATTCACTTCGCCATCGTAAACTGGAAGCTCCAGCTTTGTATCGACCCTAATGGGGGCGAGGCCACTCCCCCACCCTTGCTCGGATCGCGCTTCCGTGGATGTTTTGGGATCCTCCCAAGATTCTTCCCGTTCTACTGCTTGGCCTTCTCCTCGCCCAAGCATATGGTGTAGAGGCTCCCCACAGTTGTTCGAACCGCTGCCTCCGGTCGCGCCATGGGCGCTACGGTAGGCCGGGATTGCATGTTGGCTCTTTGGACTTGCGCTTCAAGCATCCTCTCCACGAGCCCCGTCAACCAGTCCAAACGCTCCTCCAAGCGCCCCATCCGATCTTCCCGCAACTCCTCCAGGCTGGACTGCTCCTGTGCGCGCGTCATCTCCTCCGAGCGCTAGATATTCTCCTCTTCACCCCCTTGCGGAGGTGTGACCGTTCCAAGCCTTGTGACAGCCATTCCTTGTCTTCCTCCTCCTATGCTCTGATACCAACTTGATCCGGATGCTCTCCGCGGTCTAGACTCGTCCGCGAGTGCCTTGGATGCTATACTAGGATCTAGGGAAGAACAAGTAGAAAACACAAGCAAGTTGTAGTGGAAAAGTACATTGGCCGCAAATCACCAACAACCGTGTTCAGCTCCTTTTGCTTTCACTTTAGAAAAACCACTCCCAACTCCTTGGTTCCGGTCCTCTACCACAAGTCGATAGCTTGACCTTATTCCCCTCTGCTGGAACAATTTCGCAAACCTCCTTTTTCCAATCTGTCCAAAGGTTATTCATTACAACCCATTAATTACATACACTTTATTGGGTAGAACAACACTTTGTTGGGCAGAACAATACTTTATTGGGTAGAACAACACTTTATTGGGCTGTTCTACCTTTACAGCGTCTTTTTGAGCTTCCCCATGCCGCGTGCCTCCGAGGCGTCCTCATCCGCGTCGCTTCCGCTTCTGCGCCCGAGGTCCTTCTGCTTACGCCCATCCGAGGTGCTCTTCGCTCGCGCATCCCGGGTCCTCCTGCATTTGCCGAGGCCCCTCCTACCGAGATCATGCCTGCCGGGGTTAGTCCTTCCGACGCTACTGGAATCACACCCAGAACGGCGACTGTCCGCACAGTCAAGTCAGGATGAACACGGCGATGAAGTAAGCTCTGGGAGGTCAAAAGAAAGAAGACTTCAAGAACTACGGCACACACGACAACAGGAAGCCATCCTGGCTCTCCCCGCTCTTCCGGCTATCAAAAAATGTTTCAATAGCTTGTTTACGGGAGTCGATCGATTCTCACCATTCTCAGAGGAAATAGTGGCATCCCTATAGCCCGTGGGTTATACTGCGCCAAAATCAACCGATATGATGGCACTATTGATACGGCCCAAATACAGGACGAAAACGGAGCGACCTCCGTTGAAGGCCCATGAGCGACGATCTGCACTCCGTTGTACAAACGGGACGCACTCCGTCGCGCCACGAGGTATAAGATTGCCAGATTGCGGATTACGGCCCAAATACAGGACGAAAACGGAGCGACCTCCGTTGAAGGCCCATGAGCGACGATCTGCACTCCGTTGTACAAACGGGACGCACTCCGTCACGCCACGAGGTATAAGATTGCCAGATTGCGGATTACGACATCAACGGGAAGGGCGCCGTGTTTACCAACGGACAGCACGCCGTGCAGCTTTCCCGTTGAGCATGATGACCCTTATACCCCTGGGCAAGGACACGTGTAATGCTACAGTAATTCAGCGGGTAATTAACTACCGTATTACCCTTTAATCTCTGTATAAAAACCCCACTGGTACCTCCAAGGAAGGGGGTAGAAAAACAGTATAATACTTGTATTCACAAAACATACATAGTGAACCTTCGAGGACGCCGCTCCTCTCCGTGGTTTTTCACTCCCCGTCGAGGGTTTTCCACGTTAAACACCGTCTCCCTAATCGCTCTATTTGGTTAAGTCTATTCCCCTGTTTTCAATCACACGGACTACTCTCCGTACTCCAAACCGATCAGAGATCAACGCAGCGTTCGTCATCCCAATCCTGGTGAGGATAAACCCATCAGCATCAACTATGGATCCGACGCACTACATCCGTCACTTCGTTCGGGTGATGAAGGCATACCCGTGCGACGAGATGCTATATTGCAACGTCCTCCCAACATTGTTCGAAGGTCACGCTTTAACTTGGTTTAACCAACTACCCCTGAGATGCATAGCAAACTGGGATCAGTTTGTAGATATGATTGTCTCAAGATTTTTCTCCAGCACTCATTTCCAAAAGAGCCCCGATTCCATAATGAACATTAAACAAGAACCCAACGAAACCTTGATGAGCTACTACAACCGATTCACCAACGAGCAGATCAAGTTGGGGATAACAAGCAACGACCTCATCGTAACAGCCCTGAAGATTGCCATCGTAGAACAACAACTAGCCTACGAATTCCACCGTAACACTCCCAAGACCGCGGAAGAAGCCCTTAAAAGGCTACGGGATTGTGCCTCAGCAGAGGAAGTGCTTGGTCCAGGTTGATCTTGACATGGCACTTGGGCTCGGACCAGGCATAGGCGCGGACCAGGCGCGGGCACGGTCATGACTGAGGATTGGCCAGGCGCGGTAGACCAGCAAGGCAAGGCGTGCGGGCGCGCGCGGAAGGCCGAGGGTCGCGGCAGCTCAGCAAGGCAAGGCGTTGGGCGCGCGGAAGGCCGAGGGTCAGCAGGCGTTATGCGCAGGCGGGCGCGGGCGCACGAAGGGCCAGCAGGCGTTATGCGCGCAGGCGGGCGTGGGCGCATGAAGGGCCAGCAGGCGTTAGGCGCGCAGGAAAGCCAAGAGGCGGGCGTGGGCGCATGAAGGGCCAGCAGGCGCAAGGTAGTCCAAAGGGCAGCCAGCAGGGATGCAAGGCATACCAAGGGGCGGCCAGCAAAGGGGCACGAGCTGCAAGTCGACATGTCTAAGTTACATTTCCACTATGTGTAATCATTGTTGTATTCGGTTTTCCCTTGACCGGTTTGTGGCAAGGGGTGCTCGGGTGTGTCCGAGCTTATTTATACTAGCTGGCCGGATTGTGGCTAGGCTAGTGGCATGTGTGTATGTTTGTAACGGAGTTGCTGGAATACACAAGGGAGAGGCATCTTGGCCGACTCCATTGCATGCAAACAATTCTCTCTTCTTCCCCTCGGCTTTCCCTAGATCCTAATCAGTTCCTTAGACGTTCTCTCGGTCTTAGCTTGGGAGCGTGTACGGATCAAGTGGTATCAGAGCTTGGAGTCGTGGAAAGCGAGGATGGCCGTCACGAGACTTGGAACAGTCACAACGCCGCATGGAGATGAAGATGGAGACGTACAACGCTCGGAGGAGTTGGCGCGTGAGCAAGAGCAGACCAGCAGAGAGGAGTCGCGGGAAGATCGGATGGGACGCTTGGAGGAGCGTCTGGACCGGTTGGCGGGGCTCGTGGAGAGGATGCTCGAGGCGCAAGTCCAGGGAGCAACTGTGCAAGCTCGGCCGACCGTAGCGCCTATGATGAGGCCAGAGGCAGCGGTGCGAGCGACCTTAGGGGAGCATGGGGAGTCTCTACAACGAGCGCGCGGACGTGAACAAGTTCAAGTGGCTGAACGGGAGGTAGCTCGGGATGAGTCCGAGACATCCATAGGGGCACGAGGTGAGCAAGGATGGGCGAATGGTCTCGCACCACTCCGGATCGATGCCAAGTTGGAGCTCCCGGTATACGACGGCGAGATCAACGGAGAAAAGCTAGATGGTTGGATCGACCAGTTGGAGTCGTACTTCTCTTTGTACAACTATGACGATGCGCAACGCATTGGCTTCGCAAGACTCAAACTTGCGTCGCATGCGTTGGTTTGGTGGAACTCACACTTGAGGACGCGGGGAGCGGCTGGAGTCACATGGACCGCCTTCAAGGTACTCTTGAAGGAGCAATTCTACCCGGTCGGGTACGATGAAGAACGGTGGCGGAAGTGGCTCTACTTGAAGCAAAGCAATGACCAGAGCGTGCAGGAGTATACTACCGAGTTTCGGAGGCGCGCGCTGGCCCTAGGCGTTCCATTGGAAGATCGTGAGGTTCTACGCAAATACCTCGCGGGGCTACATGAGGAGCTTCGAGCGGAGGTAGACCTTTACCCTCTTATTGATGTAGGGGATGCTTGCAAGAAGGCGATGGCGTTCGAGAAGC
Source organism: Xerophyta viscosa (assembly GCA_002076135.1). NCBI lineage: Eukaryota > Viridiplantae > Streptophyta > Magnoliopsida > Pandanales > Velloziaceae > Xerophyta > Xerophyta viscosa. Next base: position 45,818 of record MJHO01000044.1, read on the forward strand.
TCAACCGAGCGCGCGGACGGGGCAAGGGCAAGCAAGCCGTTGGCGGGAGCGCAAGCAAGGGCAAAGGCAAGGGTGCCTCGGCCGAAGGCAGCTCAAAGGATGGCGCCACGGAGGAGTCCAAGAAGAAGGACGTAGAGTGTGGTCACTGCGGGAAGAAAGGCCACATCAAGAAGAAATGCTGGAAGTTGCACCCGGAGTTGGCTCCCAAGAAGAAGGCCGGAGGCAAGGACAAGGGAAAGAAGACGTTGATGGCAACCACGGAAGCGGGAGCGGACAGCACACCCTTAACCATGCACGAGGCGTGATCCGAATCCCCAAGGGATGTCTAAGGAACTCGGTGTAATTAGATCTAGAGGGGCTAGGAGGAATGGCCGAATGAGAGGGAGTAAGATTTGGTGTGGCCGAATTACCACTTTGTTTTTCTTTGCTTGTATTAATAGAAAACACAAAGCCTAACTTCTATTATAGCAATTAAAGCATTAAAAGCAAATACAATAACTACTTAGTGGGGATGCCTTGAGCCACCCCTTAGCCTTCCGCGCGCACGCCCTGCTGTTCTGCCGCGCACGCCCGCCCGCTGGCCTTCCGCGCGCGCGCCCGCTGGTCTTCCGCGCATGCCCCGCGCGCCCGCTGGCCTTCCGCGCAGCTGCCGCGCCTGGGCCTTCCGCGCGCCCCGCCTGCCCGCTGGCCTTCCGCGATGCCCCGCGCCCGCGCCCGCGCCCTTGGCCTTCCACGCGCCCGCGCCTAGGCCGTGCCTGTGGTGCGCCAGTGCCGCGCCCATGCCGCGTCCATGCCGCGCCCTTGCCGCATCCATGCCGCGCCTATGCCGCGCCCATGACGCGCCTTGGCAGAACCTTGGCCGCACCTTTGTCGCGCCTCTGCCGCCTATGTCGTGTCCATGCGCTCCCATGCCGCGCCCATGCGCGCCCATGCCGTGCCCATGCCACACTAGGTTGCGCACTTGTGTTTTGACCCAAGATCCACCTGGATCAAGCCTCCCCTCTATAGGATTCATTGCTCGGCAATGAGCTTTAGCATTCTTCTTGAGGTTGCCACTCATATCCCTCCTTGCAAGAGTTGTGTCTTTGACAAAAAGTGCAATATTTTTGGGCACCTCCTTCATGCCATTGGTTGCTTTCCCCCTTGTCCTCTCCATGGTGAACGTCTTGCCTTCTTTAACGAGAATATATTGTTGAGCCCGCCGAAGATAGGTCGCATCTCGATCCCATAGGTATGGATTTCCGAGGATGATATGGCACACGTCTAATGGAATCACTTCGCACATCACTTCATCAATGAATCGCGCCGACACCGCGAACTTGATCTTGCAACATCGTGTGACTTCCATCTTGCCGCTTGTATTGTTTAGCCACTCCAACACTTGAGGTGTCTCGTAAGGGATAGTCTCCAAATGCAATTGGTTAACTAATGCCTCCGAAACCAGATTTCTTTGACATCCAGGATCTACAATGCATTGCACTATGTCAGATTTTACCTGAATGTTCATTGTAAAGAGCTCTTCTCGCTCCTTATCATTATGAGGGTCCTTAGCCTCTGGAATCACCTCCTCCTTGGCTCGGATCATGAGTGCAAGGGTTGGGTCCGCCTCCTCCATCTTGAGGGTGATCGGCTCCTCTTCTTAGTGACTAGAGTCTTGCCCTTGCCCACGGCTCCCTTGTCTCTCTTTGGCGCCATCTCTGGATGGAGAGTCCAACACTCGGCTTGAGTGTGCCCCTTCTTGTTGCAATGCGTACAAGTCTTGGCCTTTGTCTTCTCTTGAGTAGTTGCTTGAGCGCCCCCTTCATTGCACCCGAGCCACCCTTGGCGTTCGGTTTGGGCATTCCACGCATCCTAATCTTCTCATAGACCATGGCTCTCTTGCATGCATCATTGATATCCTTAACCGGATTCAAATCAACTTCTTCAAACAATTCTTCACGCAATCCCGCCAAGTATTTTCGAAGAACCTCCGGGTCTTGTAGCCGCACTCCCATCACCAAGGCTTGCCTCCGAAATTCGGTTGTGTACTCTTGCACACTTTGGGCTTCTCCTTGCTGCAGAAATTGCCATGCCTTCCACCTCGCTTCCTCGTATCCCACGGGATAGAATTGTTCCTTGAGTTGTTTCTTGAATGCCGCCCACGTGATTCCCATGGAACCATACTCCCGTAGATGTGCATTCCACCAAATAAGTGCATGGGACGCCAACTTGAGCCTTGCGAACGCAAGACGTTGCGAGTCTCCATAGTTGTAGAGAGCAAAGTAACTCTCTAGTTGATCGATCCAGCCATCTATCTTCTCTCCATTCACTTCCCCATTGTATACGGGAAGCTCCACTTTTGCATCTACCTTGAATGGGGCCATGCCTTGGACCGCGCCTTGCATGCTCCAAATGGTTTGCATCTCGGCCTCCTCTTGCATGGGCTCCTTGCCGAGGCGCCTTGGGGTTTCAACATCATCCGGCATGTGGGAAGGCTCCCCTCGCTCCATGCCCGTGGCTGGTTGGGTTGTAGCCGCCCTTGCTTGGCTCATGGCCATCTCCTTCATGAGGTGCACCAAACTTGAGATCTGCTCATTGGTCGAGTTTGCCAACTTCGTGAGAGTCTCGTCCGTCTTGGTTGCCATGGTCTTGAACTCATCCTCGAACCGCGCCAAACGCTCCTCAATCCGAGTGATGCGTGCATCTCCATGTTCCTCCATGATAGGATGACTGTGCTCCGATGATGAATCCTCCACTTCTTTGCCTTGACTCTTGTTCCTCGTTTGAGCTACCATGTCTTCGGATAACGCTCCTAAGCACTCCTCACGTCTAGCTCTGATACCAACTTGATCCGAATCCCAAGGGATGTCTAAGGAACTCGGTGTAATTAGATCTAGAGGGGCTAGGAGGAATGGCCGAATGAGAGGGAGTAAGATTTGGTGTGGCCGAATTACCACTTTGTTTTTCTTTGCTTGTATTAATAGAAAACATCAAAGCCTAACTTCTATTACAGCAATTAAAACATTAAAAGCAAATACAATAACTACTTAGTGGGATGCCTTGAGCCACCCCTTAGCCTTCCGCGCGCACGCCCTGCTGTTCTGCCGCGCACGCCCGCCCGCTGGCCTTCCGCGCGCGCGCCCGCTGGTCTTCCGCGCATGCCCCGCGCCCGCTGGCCTTCCGCGCAGCTGCGCGCCTGGGCCTTCCGCGCGCCCCGCGTGCCCGCTGGCCTTCCGCGCATGCCCCGCGCCCGCGCCCTTGGCCTTCCGCGCGCCCGCGCCTTGGCCTTCCACGCGCCCGCGCCTAGGCCGTGCCTGTGGTGCGCCAGTGCCGCGCCCATGCCGCGTCCATGCCGCGCCCTTGCCACATCCATGCCGCGCCCTTGCTGCATCCATGCCGCGCCCATTACGCGCCTTGGCAGAACCTTGGCCGCACCTTTGCCGCGCCTCTGCCGCCTATGTCGTGTCCATGCGCTCCCATGCCGCGCCCATGCGCGCCCATGCCGTGCCCATGCCACACTAGGTTGCGCACTTGTGTTTTGACCCAAGATCCACCTGGATCAAGGCGGACCCGACCCTATCTTTGATGGTTCGGGTTAATGAGGACAGCAAGGAGGCAACAGGAAGCAAGGGCAAGGCTATGCAAGCCGAGCCAAGGACAAGCGCAAGGGAGCGAGAAGAGTTGTTTCAGCTTCGGATCCAAGTCAAGCAAGACTTGGTGGAGGCGATCATGGATCCGGGAATCCAGAAGAACCTCATCTCCGAGAGCCTTGTCAACAAGTTGGGGTTGGCAACCACCCCTCATCCGAGTCCGTATGCCTTGGGATGGCTAAAGAAGGACACGGAGCTGAAGATTACCAAGCAGTGCAGATTCAAGTTTGCGGTCACGGCCAAGTTCATCGACGAGGTCGAATGTGAGGTAGTACCCCTTGAAATCTGTCAAGTGATTTTTAGTAACCCCTATCTTTGGGATAGGGATGATGTTTATTACAGGAGAGCCCAGCGATACGTGCTCGTGAAGGAGGGCAAGACGTATACGTTGGAGAGGACCAAAGGGACTGATTTGTCTCAGCTTGCTACGGTGGCGCAGGCCAAACGCATGGTTAATGCGGGAGGCCGGATGATGATGCTAATGGTGAGGGAAGCTCGGCCAGAGCTTGCTGTCCAGGAGATTATCTCGGAGCATCTATCCAAGGAGCAAAGGCAAGAGGTGGTGGCTCTCATAAGGCAGCATTCGGTGCTCTTCACCGAGCCGCACGGACTTCCTCCGCGACGGGACGTGGAGCACTCAATCTCACTGGTCGAAGGCGCGCCATTGCCAAACGCGTGCCTATATCGACACTCGCTGTTGGAGAGCGAGGAAATCAAGCGGCAAGTGAAGGATCTCTTGGAGCAAGAGGTCATCAAGCCGAGTTGTTCACCATGCGGATCTCCGATCGTGATGGTGCCGAAGAAAGATGGCGGATGGAGGATGTGCGTGGATTATCGGGCGTTGAACAAAATCACCGTGAAGAACCGATACCCACTTCCGAGGATAGAGGACCTCATTGACCAGCTCCAACCCGCGAAGTTCTTCACCAAGTTAGATCTCAAGGCGGGATATCACCAAGTGCGGGTGTCCGAGGAGGACACATGGAAGACGGCGTTCAAGACGAAGCAAGGACTGTTCGAGTGGCTTGTTATGCCATTCGGGTTGTGCAACGCGCCGGCCACGTTCATGCGCTTGATGAATGAAGTGTTGAGGTCTTATATTGATGATTTTGTCATTGTTTATTTAGATGACATACTTGTGTTTAGCCAGGTTTGGGCCGAGCACTTGGAGCACCTTGGCAAGGTGTTCGCGACGCTTGAGGAACATGGACTCAAGTTGAACATGAAGAAGTGCGAGGTGGGACGTCTCAACCTCGTGTACTTAGGCTTCGTGGTTGGTGGAGGCGAGATCAAGATTGATCCAAGCAAGGTGCGGGTCATAGTTGAGTGGCCGAGGCCAAGCAATGTGACGGAGGTGCGGAGCTTCGTAGGAGCGTGTCAATACGTTCGGAAGTTCATTCGTCACTTCTCACAAATCGCAGCTCCACTACATGGTCTTACGAAGGCCAACGCCAAGTTCGTTTGGGGAGACGAGCATGAAGTGGCGTTCAAACAATTGAAGAGGAAGATCACCACGGCACCGGTTCTAGCTCTACCCAACTTGCAACGACCTTTTGAGCTAGAATGCGATGCATCCGGCCACGCCATGGGCGCGGTCTTGTTCCAAGATGGGCGACCGGTTGCGTACCACAGCGAAATGTTCCAAGGGGCGCAGCAAAATTATCCCACTTATGATAAGGAGTTGTACGCGTTGCACCAAGCGGTGAAACATTGGCGACATTATCTATTGGGGAAGGAAACGGTCTTGCATACGGATCATCGGCCTCTTCAATATTTGCAAACTCAATCAAAGCTCCAGCAAGCACGCCATATGAAGTGGATGGCGTATCTCCAACAATTTAATCTCGTGATCAAGTACAAGAAGGGCGTGACCAATAAGTTGGCCGACATGTTGTCGAGGCCGCCAACGACCGGAGCGTTGGCGCTTGTATGTGGGGTGGTAATGCAGGTGCTACCTATGGCTCATGAGGAATATGGCTTGCTGTATGCGGAAGATGAAGACTTCAAAGGATGGCTACCGTCGGGCGCAGGCATGGGCGCGGGCACGGCGCGAGGCGGGCGCGGCAGAGTCAGGCAAGGCTGGGCGCGCAGGAGCATATGGGCATCCATTGGAGTGGCGGCAAGGGCTGCTGTACAGAGGACACCGGTTGTGTGTACCTCAAGGTGCGGACCGAATCACTTGGATTAGGGAAGCGCACACATCAAAGGTGGCGGGACACTTTGGCGTAGAGAAGACGTTGAAGAACCTGGAGCGATACCTCTATTGGCCGCGCATGCGTGCGGACGTGGAGAGGTTTGTCCGGGGGTGTACCCTATGTTGCATATCCAAGCCGGCTAATCGGAAGACGGGACTTTACATGCCATTACCCGTTCCAAGCCGACCTTGGGAAAGTATTTCCATGGACTTCGTTGGAGGCTTGCCAAGCACAAGGCGCGGTCATGACTATATTTTTGTAGTTGTGGATCGTTTTAGCAAAATGATTTGTTTAGTGCCATGCAGGAAAACAGTCACAGGAGAGGAGACGGCAAGGCTATTCTTCGATCATGTGTGGCGACATTTCGGCTTACCCTCATCCATTATTTCGGATAGGGATAGTCGGTTCCTTGGGAAGTTCTGGAAGACCCTTTGGAGTTTGATGGATACCAAACTCAACCGGAGCACGGCGTTTCATCCACAAACCGATGGCCAAACTGAGGTGGTTAACCGCACCTTAGTCCATTTGTTGAGGGGCTACAACGCCAAGCATCCGAAGACGTGGGATGAGAGTCTACCTTACATAGAGTTCGCTTTCAACCGAGCCATGCATGGCTCAACGGCGCGGACTCCCTTTGAGGTTTGCCTTGGGTATACACCGCAAGGTCCCTTTGATCTGGCGTTCACTACTCCTACCGAAGCTACTACGTCCAAGGAGGCCAGCGAGTCTAGCAAGGCGCGACGGTTCTTGGAGCATATTCAGAAGGTGCATGGAGAGGTGGAGGCTCGGCTCAAGCGGACTCAAGAGAAGTACAAGGCAAGACATGATCGGACTCGAGTCCCGTGTACATTCCAAGTCGGGGAGTTAGTATGGCTGCACCTCGGCAAGGAGCGGTTCAAGGGCGAAGGACGGAAGCTCAAGTCCTTGCGCTATGGACCTTTCAAGATCTTAAGGAAACATGGTGACAATGCTTTTCAGTTGGAGTTGCCCCATACATGAACATGTACTCCGTAGTAAATGCGGAGAAGTTGAAACTTTTTGAACCCTCACTTCTAGATGATGAGCACCCCATGGTGTTGCCATCCATGGACGAGCTAGACTTTGGTCGGGAGGAACCCTTGGCGGAGGATAGTTTGTTGGAGCGGAAGGTGATCAAGACTAGGAGCGGGGAGCAACAACGGTATCGGATTGGCCCTAAGGGGAGTTTGCCCTCAAAGGCTAAGTGGTACACATCGGAGGAAGGTCGCAAGGCTTTCCCCCACTTGGGGTTCTAGTTAACCCATTTCGGAGCAATGGTTCATATGGTGGGGAGGTTTGATCCAGGTGGATCTTGACATGGCACTTGGGCTCGGACCAGGCATAGGCGCGGACCAGGCGCGGGCACGGTCACGACTGAGGATTGGCCAGGCGCGGTAGACCAGCAAGGCAAGGCGTGCGGGCGCGCGCGCGGAAGGCCGAGGGTCACGGCAGACCAGCAAGGCAAGGCGTTGGGCGCGCGGAAGGCCGAGGGTCAGCAGGCGTTATGCGCAGGCGGGCGCGGGCGCACGAAGGGCTAGCAGGCGTTATGCGCGCAGGCGGGCGTGGGCGCATGAAGGGTCAGCAGGCGTTAGGCGCGCGGGAAAGCCAAGAGGCGGGCGTGGGCGCATAAAGGCCAGCAGGCGCAAGGTAGTCCAGAGGGCAGCCAGCAGGGATGCAAGGCATACCAAAGGGCGGCCAGCAAAGGGGGCACGAGCTGCAAGTCGACATGTCTAAGTTACATTTCCACTATGTGTAATCATTGTTGTATTCGGTTGTCCCTTGACCGGTTTGTGGCAAGGGGTGCTCGGGTGTGTCCGAGCTTATTTATACTAGTTGGCCGGATTGTGGCTGGCTAGTGGCATGTGTGTATGTTTGTAACGGAAGTTGCTGGAATACACAAGGGAGAGGCATCTTGGCCGACTCCATTGCATGCAAACAATTCTCTCTTCTTCCTCTCGACTTTCCCTAGATCCTAATCAGTTCCTTAGACGTTCTCTCTGTCTTTAGCATAAGGGAGCGTGTACGGATCAGTGCTGATAAGTTGTGGAAGCATCAAGGGGAAGCACACCGTAACGAAACCTTCTCACGCCGTCACTAGCTCAGGACAAGGCACCTCTTCGGGAGGAGGAAGGGCGCAAGATAGCTCCAATCACGACGCCTAGAAAAAGAGAAAGAATCCAAGCGACGGCAGGGCCCCCCAAGTTAGCCAAAAGCCGGTATATAACACCAGATTCGCGGAGTATACCCTTTTGTCCGCTCCACGGAAAGAAATCCTGCACGTACTGGAGACCAAAGAACAAGTGGCTAGATGTCGACACCCCATTTTGTCCGGGCGGTCATCATACACCGCCCAAATTCCGATAATCATAACTTAAACCAGTACAACCGGATTTGGCCATACACATCATATCCAAATAAAAACGATTGACCTTTTTTATTTAATTGGGCCCAATCAACCAGATAAGGCCCAATTAACTCGTTTGAGCGCACTTTAGCCAAATTAAGCCCAGATTGCCGATTAGACCCGATTGGGTCTGATTCACTCAACCAAGCCTAATTGAGCCCAAATTCACCAGTTCGGCTTAATCTGACCCGGTTAGATCCAACTCGAGCTATTAGACATTTATTCGACTCGATTACATAGATATATATATATATATATATATATATATATAAACACATGAATATGCATATAAGATATACACATATACATATATGCTATTTGGAAAAAAATAAAAAAAAAAGAAAAGAGAGAGAGGGAGCAGCAGCTGCCCTCTCCCTGCCCTCTCACTTTAGCCAAAATACCACCGCCTACCATTTCTCTCACTCTCCATCTCATCTCATTACTACATTCACACACACACACACACACTCACATATATATACATGCATACATTAAAAAAAAAAAAAAAAAAAAGAAAGGAGAAGATGATGAAAGAACAGCCGCAACAACTCTTCACCCGCCGACTTCCTTTGCCTCCTCCTCCAAGCAACCATCAATGCATTCACACCTATAACGCACTCACTTATCTCCTATAAATACCCTAAAAACAGCCCAAAAGGGGGAGGTGGGGAAGAGCAGCAAAAAGCAAAAAAAAAAAAGAGAGAAAGAAGAAGAGAGAGCGAGAGAGATCCTGGAGAGAGAGAGTGATCCGAGAGAGAGAGAGATCGGTTGTCACCTACAGCCTTGCCTGCAGCTCGTGTGAGGCGTCCTTGGCGCCGTCGACCCCGCAACGAAGTTCGGAGTTACCGCCGCCGACATCGCCTATAACCTTCGGACGAAAACCACAACCAAGGTGTATTCTTGAAGACTTTTTTTGTAAACTCATAACTTATCCAACACACTCCTGAGAACTCATATAAACGGTTTGCGACGGCGCTCGCCGTCGGCCTCGCCGGCGGCGGCCAAAAAACCAAAAAATCGTATAAAACATATAAAGGTCAAACGCCAACTAAACTTAACACCATAAATGACTAAAAAACATCTCTGGACTTTATAGAACGTGGGGGAACGAACGAAAGGGTCGGACCCCTCGCCGACGGCGAGAAAACACCGCCGGCCGAAATTATCGAAATCTTGCACCCCCTTATATCTTATTGTACGTTCATCTAAATCAAGTTTTGACTTCACCAATGACTTCAGCACACCAGATATAGTTAAGAACGAGTATTACAGTCGCGAAACCCGCCGGCGTCCGAAACGTCCCCAATAATCGTAAACTCGAAAACATGCTTGTAGAAGCGTTAGAATCAAATTTTGACGTCACCAGTGAGTCGGGAACCGTTGAAAACCATAGGAAGCATATACAGATGAGGTTTTCGCCGTCGCCGGCGTTCTCGCCGGCGACGACCCGAGCTCGCTATCGCGAGCTCGCGACAGCGAGCTCGGACGAGGAAGACGCGACCGGCTTAGCCGGTCGCCCAACCGGCTAAGCCGGTCGCCATTCTTTTTTTTTTATTATTATTTTATTTATTGAACTGGGCCGCGCGCGCAGCCCAGCTTGCGCGCGGCCCAGCCTCCTTTTTTTTTTTTTATAATTATCATTTTTATTGCTATTATTATTTTTTTTAAATATTATATTAGACAATATCGCATGTGCATAATGTATAAATCAAATTCTGGGGAAAATGGATATTTCTCCCGAAACTAACACTTAATAATAAAAGGAGTTTAGGGATAAACGATGGATATTGTTTAATCCCAACCCTCGTGTAAGTATTATAAACTCGATACGAACTTTTATATTGTAAACAAATAGAATTCGGACGAAATAGATATTTCTCCGAAGTCAAAAATTCCATAAAAATAATATGCGAGTTGAGGTGCGAGATGGATGTTTCAAATCTCAACTCGTCCTGGGCAATGAAGAAGAATCAGTGCTGAGCCCCGTAAATTAAAAAATGTGTGTTTTATCTATTTATGTCTCTTAATTTACACATATGCAATTTCTTTATACAAATATATATGTAAATATCATCGCATTATAAACACGAATAGATGCATATTTATAATAGAGATTTGGTTTCTCCAACCTTTGGTTTAGGAACTGGATAGATCCTAATCTAAGTAGTTGGGGCAAATAAATATAAATGGTCAAAATAGAAAGTGATGGATATTACTCTCCAAATATGACTAGGTATATTTATCAAAATCAAATCCCATGAAAATAAAGAAAATATTGAAACAGGATGATGGATATTACCCTGATAAATATATTTTCTTCATTTGGACGTATTTGTTCAAAAGTGATTTAGAGAGTAAGGTGGATACCGATCTCTCCATTTCATAATAAGCAGATAAATAAATATGCAAATATTTGAAGCAATAAAAATTGTGTTAAATTACAAATCTAAGATAATTTTAATCACTTATAAAGTACCCTCTTAGGAGGGGCGCTGTGGGGGTGTTCCGTCTTCCCCACACGTAAACGATGAACGAGCCTAAGAATCTTTATGTGTCTTATCCCGGTTTCCTAGATTTTCAATAAATATCTAGGTGGCGACTCCAACCCTTTCCCCTCACCCGAGGAAGATCGTCAACAGATGGCGACTCCGCTGGGGACTCGTCAGGCTCGTCTTAAGTGATTAAAATAATTTTATATTTATATTTAACACATACAAATGCATGTTTAGTTATTTTAATAATGATGTCTTTGTATATATTTTATTATTGCTCTGCATCTCATGTATAACCAAGGGCGTATGCCCATCCTATTCACCGGGACAATCGGAGCTTGCGTACAATGTGCGTAGGTAGTCCGTAATGCCTGGCCCTTTTTACCCACAGTCAAAAGTTATCTGGGTAGTACACCAAGCTGATGTACCATGTGCACCGGTCGTTGGTAGGAAACTCAGCAATAACAAACTGCTATATAAGCCACTGGGATAATCGGAGCCTGTGTACAATGTGCATAGGTAGTCCGTAAGCCCAGCCATTATAGGCATCCATAATTCACCCAGCCGGCATTCAGTCTAAGTGGCACAAAAAAAATCAGCAATAAAGTAAAGAGCACACAATTTTCAACTTCATTATATATATATATATATATATATATATATATATATATATATATATATATATATATATATATAATATATTTTTCTTACAACGATTTTGAATTTTAATCTTTGCACAATTTTTTTTTTTTTTAACTCAAATTTCAACAATAAAAAAAAAGTATTTTTCCATAAAATATGTATGATTTTGCAATAAATGCATACCACAGCATTAGCACACGTACAAACACTTACGCTTGTGTTTTATTTTTTTTAAAAAGAACGGTCAAGACGACTTTCACCAAAAGGAGCCCGTACCTGCTAAGGTCGAGACATCACACCCCTGCACCCATGGCGGACAACGAAGTAAATGAACAGTTGAGAAAAGATAATGAAGAACTGCGAAAACAGCTGGAAGATATGAACAAACAGCTGGAGCGTCTCACTACCACTATTGTGTTACTCGTTGAACAGAGAGGTACCAATACAACAGCTCAACCTATAGAGGATCCAAGCTCATCAGCCGCTTTACCACCAGAGAGGCAGCCTGTGCAACAGGCACCATATGACCCTTTTGGGCTACCTGCGCAACTTGAGTCAGTCCAGTACGCTATGCCACAATACATCCCGCCAATACAAGCAGAAGCCCAAACAACCCAGCCGGTTAATCCTGTAACGATACTGGCACCTGCCAATCCTGACCAGCAACTTGACGCAAATCCATCAGGGGATAAGCAGATACAAGAAAAAGTAGAGACAATCCTAGACCGTCTGAACAACCTAGAAGGCGCCCGAGGAACCATGGATCCAGCGCAATTCTGCATTGTCACAGATCTCGATATACCCAAAGACTTCAAGGTTCCTGACTTTGAAAAATATGACGGTACTGAAGACCCTCAGGTCCACATTTCAATGTACTGTAGTAAGATGGGGGCATATCTCAAGAACGAGAAAATGCTGATTTACTATTTCCAAGAAAGCCTAAAAGGGCCAGCCATCCGATGGTACCTAAATCTGAATAAAAGCGAGATCAAAAGCTGGAAAGACTTGGCGAATGCCTTTCTGACTCACTATCAGCATAATAAGGATCTGGCACCAGACAAAACTACACTGAGGGCTCTGACTCCTAATAAGAACGAGAAATTTCGCGCTTTTGCCCAGAGATGGAGGAACATGGCTGCCCAGATCACTCCCCCGATGACAGAAAAAGAACTTATCGATGAGTTTATGACTCTGAGCTGTTTGGATGATAAGATACGCACTGCATGTGCTATCGCTTCCACTTTTGCCCAAATAATCACGGCAGGCCTCAGAATAGAACTGGCCCAAGACAACATCTTCAAATCGGCTGACGACACGAAAAACAAGAAGAAAGACAAAGAAGTGCATAATATCAGCGGGGCGAGTAACTACAATCAATCCATATATCGAGTTCCGAGGCAATATCAAACAAGTGGATATTATCAAACGCCTCAGCAAAATAATCAATACCAACAGAATCGCCCTTATCAGCAATACCAACAATCACCACGGCAACCTCAACAAGTCACTCAGACCTATCAAATCCAGCAACGTACCCCTACTCAGCAACAACAGCCCCAGCGACCTCGTCAGCTTTTCGGGAACCCCTGCCCGTGTCTCAAAAAGAAGTGTTTAAACAATGCGCTGCAGAAGGTCTGCTCACCCCTATTCCTAGCCGACAATTCACGCCGCCATATCCAAGATGGTATGACGTGAATGCATATTGTGACTACCATAGTGGCGCCCAAGGTCACTCTACTGAAAATTGCTACATCCTTCGGAACAAATTGTACGAGTTGATTGACACTGGAAGGATAAAAATCTCACCTACAGATGCAACGCCAGCGACCACCGCAAATAACACAGCTACTACCAGCAACAACAGCGGAGGGATAAATGAGATTGACACCAGCTTGTTCCATGATTAGTGGTTTCTGTACCACCCACGCAAGCTAGATGCTATTTTGATGAATCTTTTCCTCTACTAAGTTATGATAGGACGCATGTTTAGTATAGTACATGTCATGATATGTATCCACTCTTCTCCCTCGGTCATGTTTTGTCTTTTTGCACAGACCACTCTAGTTGGGAGAGTTTTTGTAATGCAATTTGGAAATGAACTAATTTAAATATAAAATTGTCTCAGGTTCTTCATTTGTCATGAACATCTCTTTGTTATATCTTTTTTGCTAGTAAATTTTGCAGAATGTAAAGGACAATGCATGTTCCCAAATTAACATAATAAAAATGACTAGCAACTTACCACATGCCAGAGAAAAAAAAAAAAAAAAAAAAAAAAAAAAAAAAAAAAATTGAAAAGGAGAAAAATCTCCACGACCGTGTGTAGGAGAAAATGTACAGCGCCACATGCATCTCAAACTCAAAAGCTGACTCTTGAGTAATGAAACAATATTCTGCGATCATTTTTGCTCAAACAAGCGGAAAGTTTTGTGGGTAGGCAAGTGCACGGGCCGATTTTTTTCCTTATTGAAAAAAGAGGAAAAAAATGAAAAAGAAAAAAAAATGAAGAAAGAAGAAAAGAAGAAGAAAGAAAAGAAAAAGGAGAAAGTAAAAAAAAAAAAAAAAAAAAAAAGAAGAAGAAGAAAAAAAAGAAAAAGAAAAAAAAAGAAGAAGAAGAAGAAAGGATGAGCAAAAAGAAAAAAAAAGAAGAAATAGAAGAAGAAAAGTCGCAAAACGCCTATAAAATCTCGTGTATAATACCATACAAAATCTTTCCATCAAATAAGCAGACATGTACCCGGAGTCAGAATATCCACCTACCTACGTCACCTATATTCTAAAAAAGACGGACAAATCTAGACCGGCCCACAAATACTGCTATGGGGCACCACCAACGAACTCATTCTGCAAGAACATTTAGAGGAAGCCCGCTAGGCCGAAAACCTGAAAAGGCGGCCTAGGCAAAACTAGTTAAGGCAGAACAAGTTGCAAATCATTCTCTTTATTATGTTAAACAAAGAACATGCATTCAAAATACGTTCTGCAAGATTTATGTATCAGTCCCTACTCGACAACTGAAAAATCCCTCGTCAACCACATCTTCTAGAAAAATCGTCGTCTCAAGAACTCCACTTTTCAATAAATCAGCCTCACAAATATCTACATCAGCCAAACTACCCAGCACCTAAAACTGGGGCAATTTTATTATAAATAAAATTTATTCCAAAATTGCTAACTTCCAACCTAGAGGTTCAGACTTTAGATTTTCTCGGAAATCTAGAAAAGACTAACATGCACTGAACGGAGAATAGGAAATAGATATCATGACAAGTTAAAGCTAAATATGCCTCCGACATAACTCGTTTGAATGAAAAGATAAAGAACGAGCGCCAAACTGGGGCAATTTTCAGAGGAGCAAGTAAATTGACAACAGTAAATCACATGAAAGAAGGTTTGTTGAGCACAGAATTCCAAAGCAGGAAAAAGTGCACTTCAACGAGTTGTACAAACTGTGGCAGTTTTTCATGCAATAAGGATGCTAAGTGCCAGAGGAAGTTATCAAAACAGAAGAGAATATTTTCAAGGAGCAAAATTCAATGGCTGACAAGATTTGGACAAATTGTGCTGCTACTCTAAACTGGGGCAAAATTTATCCCCTCAAAAATCCCCAAAATGGAATCAATCAAAATATGACGAAAAAGGAAGAAGAAAAGAAAAAAAAAGAGAGAAAACGAAGATCAGAAGAAGGAAGAAGCTTAGGGCAATGATATTTTGGAATAGTCGGATTGACCAGATTTTCTCACGCAGCATATTTTCAGAATAAAATTATTTTACAAAAAAAAAAAAAAAAAAAAAAAAAAAAAAAAAAAAACTTTTGACGAATCCCTTTCAAAATTTTTTTCACAAAAAACACTTCAACATTGCACGTACAAATTCAGCAACATACAACGTCACTCATTCTCAATGTTAACAAATGATTCCCACAGATCTAAATGCAAATCAGATCTGTAATAAATCCTCGCAAGTCCCAATATGCGAATCAGGTTCGCAAACCGAATCCATTACACATTATCATCATAAGTCCTGACTGGCAAGTCGGGCTTATTTCTTCACCGTCCAAGAAACAAATTGGATGCGTCATTCTTCACATCAAATGCAACTCTCTTCGCGAGGCGTTGTTCTCGTGTCGTCTCCTTCATGAGGCGTAGTTCCCATGAAAACTCTTTTTGTCGCGAGGCGTAGTTCTCGCATCATTTCACTCCTTCGTGAGGCGTAGTTCTCATGACAACTCTTTGTTGTCGCGAGGCGTAGTTCTCGAGTCATTTCATTCTTTCGTGTAAACTCTTTCTCAATGCGAGGTGTAGCTCTCGCATCCATGATGACTCTTCCTCCCCGCGAGGCGTAGTTCTCGTGTCGATTCCTCTCCTACGTGAGGCGTAGTTCTCATGAAAACTCTTTGTTGTCACGAGGCGTAGATCTCGTGTCATTTTCTTTTCGTCATAAGGCGTAGTTCTTATGACAACTCTCTCCTTCAAGAGGCGTAGTTCTCAAGAAGACTTTCTATCTCGTTAGGAGGCATAGTTCTCGAATCAATTTCTTTTTATCATGAAGCGTAACTCTCATTAAAACCTTTCTCGTCATGAGACGTAGTTCTCGTTTCAATTCCTACTCGTCATAAGGCATGGCTTTTATGACAGCTTCTCTTAATCATGAGGCGTAGTTCTCATAAAAAAATTTCTCATCTCGTGTCATTCCTCTTAATCATGAGACGTAGTTCTCATAAGAAAACTCTTTCTTGTCACGAGGCGTAGATCTCGTGTCATTTCCTCTTCTTCATGAGTCGTAGTTCTCATGAAAACTCTTTCTCGTCACGAGGTGTAATTCTGATTTCGATTTCTCGTCACGAGGCTTAGTTCTCGTATCGATTTCTCTTATTTTACGAGGCCGAGTCCTCGTTTCGATTTCTCTTTGTCATAAGGCGTAATTCTTATGACGACTCATTCATGAGGTGTAGTTCTCGAGAAAATTTTTCTCACGAGGCGTAGATCTCGTGTCATTTTTTTTCCCTTATTCAAGAGGCGTAGTTCTCATGAAAATTTTTTCTCATCACAAGGCGTAGTCCTTGTGTCAATTTTTCGTGTAAATTTCACTTCCATCCTTGAAGTCGACTGTGCTTCAGGATTAAGTTATCTCATTCCAATCTTACATTTGAGTCGAATATACTTATGGGTTATTTTCATCGACGGACGACTGATCTGAGTAACCAGAAAACCGGCTGAATGATTATCCTCTCTCTCTCTCTCAAGGTATATAGCAGAATAACGAACACAAAAAAAAAAAAAAAACTCTCGTCTCTCTTGCCGGACAAAATGTGGTATCTCTTTTATCTTTGTCCAATCCTTTTCAAAGGATTAGACAAAGAGGGGCAACTGTCGACACCCCATTTTGTCCGGGCGGTCATCATACACCGCCCAAATTCCGATAATCATAACTTAAAGCAGTACAACCGGATTTGGCCATACACATCATATCCAAATAAAAACGATTGACCTTTTTTATTTAATTGGGCCCAATCAACCAGATAAGGCCCAATTAACTCGTTTGAGCGCACTTTAGCCAAATTAAGCCCAGATTGCCCGATTAGACCCGATTGGGTCTGATTCACTCAACCAAGCCTAATTGAGCCCAAATTCACCAGTTCGGCTTAATCTGACCCGGTTAGATCCAACTCGAGCTATTAGACATTTATTCGACTCGATTACATAGATATATATATATATATATATATATATATATATATATATATATATATATATAAACACATGAATATGCATATAAGATATACACATATACATATATGCTATTTGGAAAAAAATAAAAAAAAAAGAAAAGAGAGAGAGGGAGCAGCAGCTGCTGCAGCTGCCCTCTCCCTGCCCTCCCACTTTAGCCAAAATACCACCGCCTACCATTTCTCTCACTCTCCATCTCATCTCATTACTACATTCACACACACACACACACACACTCACATATATATATACATGCATACATTAAAAAAAAAAAAAAAAAGAAAAAGAAAGGAGAAGATGATGAAAGAACAGCCGCAACAACTCTTCACCCGCCGACTTCCTTTGCCTCCTCCTCCAAGCAACCATCAATGCATTCACACCTATAACCCACTCACTTATCTCCTATAAATACCCCTAAAAACAGCCCAAAAGGGGGAGGTGGGGAAGAGCAGCAAAAAGCAAAAAAAAAAAAGAGAGAAAGAAGAAGAGAGAGCGAGAGAGATCCTGGAGAGAGAGAGAGATCGGTTGTCACCTACAGCCTCGCCTGCAGCTCGTGTGAGGCGTCCTCGGCGCCGTCGACCCCGCAACGAAGTTCGGAGTTACCGCCGCCGACATCGCCTATAACCTTCGGACGAAAACCACAACCAAGGTGTATTCTTGAAGACTTTTTTTGTAAACTCATAACTTATCCAACACACTCCTGAGAACTCATATAAACGGTTTGCGACGGCGCTCGCCGTCGGCCTCGCCGGCGGCGGCCAAAAAACCGAAAAATCGTATAAAACATATAAAGGTCAAACGCCAACTAAACTTAACACCATAAACGACTAAAAAACATCTCTGGACTTTATAGAACGTGGGGGAACGAACGAGAGGGTCGGACCCCTCGCCGACGGCGAGAAAACGCCGCCGGCCGAAATTATCGAAATCTTGCACCCCCTTATATCTTATTGTACGTTCATCTAAATCAAGTTTTGACTTCACCAATGACTTCAGCACACCAGATATAGTTAAGAACGAGTATTGCAGTCGCGAAACCCGCCGGCGTCCGAAACGTCCCCAATAATCGTAAACTCGAAAACATGCTTGTAGAAGCGTTAGAATCAAATTTTGACGTCACCAGTGAGTCGGGAACGGTTGAAAACCATAGGAAGCATATACAGATGAGGTTTTCGCCGTCGCCGGCGTTCTCGCCGGCGACGACCCGAGCTCGCTGTCGCGAGCTCGCGACAGCGAGCTCGGACGAGGAAGACGCGACCGGCTTAGCCGGTCGCCAAATTTTTTTTTTTATTTTTTTATTTATTGAACTGGGCCGCGCGCGCAGCCCAGCTTGCGCGCGGCCCAGCCTCCTTTTTTATTTTTTTTTATTTTTTTTTTTTTATAATTATCATTTTTATTGCTATTATTATTTTTTTTAAATATTATATTAGACAATATCGCATGTGCATAATGTATAAATCAAATTCCGGCGAAAAAGGATATTTCTCCCGAAACTAACACTTAATAATAAAAGGAGTTCAGGGATAAACGATGGATATTGTTTAATCCCAACCCTCGTGTAAGTATTATAAACTCGATACGAACTTTTATATTGTAAACAAATAGAATTCGGACGAAATAGATATTTCTCCGAAGTCAAAAATTCCATAAAAATAATATGCGAGTTGAGGTGCGAGATGGATGTTTCAAATTTCAACTCGTCCTGGGCAATGAAGAAGAATCAGTGCTGAGCCCCGTAAATTAAAAAATGTGTGTTTTATCTATTTATGTCTCTTAATTTACACATATGCAATTTCTTTATACAAATATATATGTAAATATCATCGCATTATAAACACGAATAGATGCATATTTTTTATAAAAGAGATTTGGTTTCTCCAACCTTTGGTTTAGGAACTGGATAGATCCTAATCTAAGTGGTTGGGGCAAATAAATATAAATGGTCAAAATAGAAAGTGATGGATATTACTCTCCAAATCTGACTAGGTATATTTATCAAAATCAAATCCCATGCAAATAAAGAAAATATTGAAACAGGATGATGGATATTACCCTGATAAATATATTTTCTTCATTTGGATGTATTTGTTCAAAAGTGATTTAGAGAGTAAGGTGGATACCGATCTCTCCATTTCATAATAAGCAGATAAATAAATATGCAAATATTTGAAGCAATAAAAATTGTGTTAAATTACAAATCTAAGATAATTTTAATCACTTATAAAGTACCCTCTTAGGAGGGGCGCTGTGGGGATGTTCCGTCTTCCCCACACGTAAACGATGAACGAGCCTAAGAATCTTTATGTGTCTTATCCCGATTTTCTAAATTTTCAATAAATATCTAGGTGGCGACTCCAATCCTTTCCCCTCACCCGAGGAAGGTCGTCAACACTAGGCCACCTGATACGAACTAGGTGCGGAATGGATAATTCTAGCCGAAGCTACTCAGATCTATCTAGGTAAATTCAGGTAGAAATGAAAATAAAAAAATAAGATAAAATAATTGGATAACTTTCCCGTGGGTTTGGCTCCGCAACCCGTTGCCTATAAAGAGGCAAGAACCTTGGAATATGCCAGGCACCTCGACCCGTTACCTATAGAGAGGTAAGAACCTTGGTATATGCCTTTGAACGCCACAATCGATTACGGGAGATCGATTGATAAGTTCGGTGGTGGACGCCACGGACAAACCGATAAGTCCTAAGTTCTAAAAAGAACCAACGAGTTTCTCTAACTCACAAATTTGATCTGCCAAAAGATGTTTCATTCATCCTCAATGGGGGTATTTATACAGAGATTACAATGAGTTAAATTCCAAATACATTGTATCTAGACATCTCGGTAATTAAAACAGGTAATTAAAACAGTAAATTTTGCATTGATTAGCACTAGGCTCTAAATAATTAAGGCGCTCAGGAATCCGTCTCTGGCGCTTCGCCTTCCCATGTCGTCATATCGGTCTCAGTAAAGACTACCTCGGCATGCCCACCTCGGCATTCCCATCTCGGCCATGCCCACCTCGGCCATGCCCACCTCGGCTTTGCTCACCTCGGCCTCGGGTTCAAGGACTCGAATGGTTATTAAGTTGCATGGCTCGGTAACTGGTGCTACGCTTGTCTCGGCCCAGATACTTTTAATTAGCCCGTGAAGTGTCACCTCGGCTTGCCGAGCTCGGAATCTAGTAATTGGTCCGCTCGGGACTGAAACTTGTGAAGCATTCGTTCCCTTTCCGACACCCGATAACATGTGCGATCCGATCTCTTGTCTTGTCGCCTCGGTTGAGACTTCAGACACCTCGGCTGGGTTGATAAACGACTGGTCTCGGCTCAAGATCGTATCACCACCTCCTATAAGAGCTCCACCAAAGAAAAGAAACGAGGGAAAATATTGCGACTTTCATGAGTCGCACAGACACTTCACCGAAGGCTGTCGCCAACTTCGCGACTACCTGGAAGAGAAAATAAGACGAGGTGAACTCCTAGAATTTCTACCGCGGAGAGGCAACCTGGCTCCAAGGCGAGACGATCCTCCACAACGCCCGCCGCTACCGGCGCCCGAAAGACAGCCAGAACCGACGCACCAAATACACTACGGTGAGATCAATTTCATATCTGGCGAAATTGACGGAGAAACCTCCCGAGGGAGGAAGCGACGAAACGGAGACTGTTACATTCTCCAGACACGAGATACTCCAATAGACCCGGAAGGCTCCGAACCAATAATCTTCGACGACAATGACTTCGACGGCGTGATAACCCCGCACACCGACGCTCTGGTAACATCCATGGTTATCAACTCCATGAGAGTACACCGTGTGATGATTGACACGGGAAGTAAGGTGGACATCATGGTCTATGATTGCTTCGCCAATGGGGATTCAGAATCTGAACTTTGACCAGTCTACTCTGAATTGGTCGGATTCAATGGCTTCTCTACGACACCTCTAGGGGCCATCGATCTCCGTGTCATAATCGGCGAGGCGCCACGACTAAGGACGGCAACAATCACGTTTGTGGTTGTGCAAATTCCCTCGGTATATAATGTAATCTTCGAAAGGCCGGGGATGTGGAAATTCAAAGCTGTCGTCTCGATTCCACATCTAAAAATGAAGTTTAGAACAAAGGCCGGAATCTACACACCACGGGGCGACCAACACACTGCTCGACGACTCCACCATGACTCCTTGAAGAAGAAAACGTTGCCCGTCGAAGGCCCCCTCTACCTCAGAGACCTAAACGAGACACGAAGAACCAGCGTCGCACCCGCGGAACCAACTGTTACAATCCCAGCACGATGAGACTCCGACGATGGAAGAGTGCTATTCCTCGGCTCCACCCTTAACCCCGAAGAGCACGAGATACTAAAAGAGTGCCTTCAAAACAACGTGGACATATTCGCATGGACTCCGTCCGATATGCAAGGGATCGACCCCAGTGTTATCACACATAAGCTCAGCATTAGGCCCGATGCCAAGCCGGTCAAACAGAAGAAACGATCTTTTGCCCTCGAAAGAGCCAAAGCCATCAAAGACGAAGTCGAAAAGCTTTTAAGCGCCGGCTTCATTAAGGAAGTTCAATACCCGGAATGGCTTTCAAATGTCGTACTAGTTAAAAAATCCAACGGTAGATGGAGAATGTGTATTGACTTCACCGATCTAATTAAAGCTTGCCCAAAAGATTGCTACCCGCTTCCACAAATAGATAAGTTCGTAGATTCGACTGCGGGACACGGAATGCTAAGCTTTATGGATGCGTTCTCCGGATATAATCAAATCAAAATGCATCCCGGAGATGAAGAGAAAACAAGCTTCATCACTGACGTAGGAACGTTCTGTTACATGGTTATGCCGTTCGGATTAATAAACGTAGGGGCAACCTTCCAAAGGTTCGTGGACACTGGTTTCAAACCACTCCTGGGAAACACAATGGAAGCCTATGTGGATGATCTTCTCGTCAAAAGTAAAAATCGGGAAGATCACTCGCGGCACCTACAGGAAGCATTCGACATAATGAGGCGCTACGGAATGCGCCTCAATCCGGAAAAATGCTCCTTCGGAGTCTCTTCCAGAAAATTCCTTGGCTACGTGGTCACGCCTCACGGAGTGGAAGCAAACCCGGACAAACTGAAAGCAATCATCGACATGCCTCCCCGAAAAACATAACAGAGGTGCAGCGATTAACAGGCCAGATCACGGCCCTCGGACGTTTCATATCCCGTTCCGGAGACCGTTGCAAACTCTTCTATAATACCCTAAAAAAGAATACGAGATTCTTGTGGACTCCGGAACACGACAAAGCATTTGAGGAGCTCAAGCTCTTCCTCACACAACCTCCAGACATGGTCATCGCTGAACTGGAGAGCCACTGTATCGATACCTCACTATTTCGGAGTCTACTGCTAGTGCGGTCCTCGTCTGTGAACGGGATAAAATCCAAAATCCCATTTTTTATTACAGCAAGCTTCTTCGGGACTCGGAGCTCAACTACTCCACGCTAGAGAAACTAGCATACACGCTCATTCTTTGCTCAAGGCGACTGAGGCCGTACTTCCAGGGGCACCCCATTCACGTCTTAACGAATACCCCACTGGCACAGGTTATGAAAGATCCAGGGGCATCAGGACGTATAGCTAAGTGGTCCATGAAATTGAAAGAATTCGATATCCTGTTCCAGCCACGCCCGGCAATCAAGGCTCAGGCCTTAGCAGACTTCATCGCTGAGATGACCACGCCGCTCGAAGAATCACTGGACACTGCATACAGACGGATCCTCCAACGCAACCGGCAGCGGAGTAGGCATCCTCCAACATATCAGAGTACGAAGCAATCGTAGCTGGGATTCACCTCTCCAAACAACTCGGAGTCAGACGGCTGAGAGCCTATACTGACTCGCAGCTCGTCGCGAATCAGATATCCGGGGAATACAAGGCACACGACGATACCATGGCGGCGTATCTCCGTAAGATCAATCATCTGATATCCGATCTCGAACAATTTGAAGTTCTCCACATTCCTCGAGAATAGAACCACATGACCGACGCCTTGGCACGACTGGCCTCGGCAACAGCAGATGAACAACCTGGTGCTGTCTTCTGTGAAGAACTCACGCCCCGGCGATTGACGAAATAGAGGTATATTCCGCGACCCAATCCGGTAGTTGGTTTTCTGACATCAAAAACTACTTGGAGAGACAGGAGCTCCCCGTAGATAGAAAAATTGCTAAGGCGATCGTCAGAAGAGCAGCCCGCTTCACTCTCATAAACGGTCAGCTTTACCGCATCGCCTTCTCAGCCCCGTACCTCAAATGTGTGGACGAGGAGGCCGCCAAGACTATTCTCCGAGATATACATGAGGGGATGTGTTCCAACCATATAGAGCACGAACCCTCGCTCAAAAAATCTTCCGACAAGGCTGTTATTGGCCCACCGTTATGATGGAGGCTGAGAAGTTGTTCTTTCGTGCATACGATGCCAAGAACACGTGAAGATCATTCACGTCCTGGCCGAGCCTATATCCAACGTCGTATCACCGTGGCCGTTCCTACAATGGGGCATGGACCTCGTAGGGCCACTCCCCCACGCCTCGAGACAGAGACGATTTATAATCGTAGCGATTGACTACTTCACGAAGTGGATCGAAGCCGAACCATTGGCCACGATCACCGGGGCATCAGTCACCAAATTCTTCAAGCAGTCAGTCGTATGCCGCTTCGGGATACCAAAATACCTAATATCGGATAACGGTAGTCAATTTACGAGTCCGGAGTTGAAAAAACTATGTCAAACGCTCCATATCAAACAAAGGTTCGCCTCCGTCTACCATCCGCAAGCCAACGGACAAGTGGAGAACGCGAATCGAACAATCTTGGAAGGTCTGAAAAAACGCTTAGAAGGAGCGAAGGAAAATTGGCCCGACGTACTCCCCACGGTCCTATGGGCGTATCGAACCACCAACCGAACGGCAACTGGAGAAACACCTTTCGCCCTTACCTACGGAACTAAAGCGGTGATTCCCGTAGAACTAGCCAATCCCACTCTTTGTGTTGATTACAGCGACGACGCATCCAACGGAGACCACCTTCTCAATAATCTCGACTTACTCGACGAAAAATGAGAGAAAGCCCTCATCCGAGCACAGGCGTACAAACAACGGGTATCTCACTACTACAACAGCCACGTGAGATCGAGATCCAGCCGAGAAGGACAGCTGGTTATGAGAAAAATACAACAACAACATTGAAAACTCAGACCAGCATGGGAAGGACCTTATAAAATCTCCGAGGTACTTGGCAAAGGAGCTTATGCGCTACAAGACATGGAGGAAAACGATATACCAAGAAGTTGGAGTGTACTAAATCTTCGTTCCTACCACCAATAACTTATATGTATTTGCCATCAAGAAAAAGTTCTTCTTGTCTCCCGAATTACTCTTCTCGAATGAGTACCTCGAAAGGCCGCTCCTTCAAACTCCAGCCACTCGAAAACGGAACGACATCCCATGTCGGAACGCACTCCGTTACCGCTGGCTGGGGCGATGCAAAGGCCCGTCTGATAAGAATGTCGGACCTCGAAAGGCCGCTCCTTCAACTCCAGCCATGCGAAAACGGAACGACATCCCATGTTGAATTCACTCCGTTACCGCTGGCTGGGGGGGACGCAAAGGCCCGTCTGATAAGAATGTCGGACCTCGAAAGGCCGCTCCATCATCTCCAGCTACGCGAAAACGGAACGACATCCCGTGTCGGAACGCACTCTGTTACCGCTGGCTGGGGAGACGCAAAGGCCCGTTTGATAAGAATGTCGGACCTCGAAAGGCCGCTCCTTCAACTCCAGCCACTCGAAAACGGAACGACATCCCATGTCGGAACGCACTCCGTTACCGCTGGCTGGGGGGGACGCAAAGGCCCGTTTGATAAGAATGTCGGACCTCGAAAGGCCGCTCCTTCAACTCCAGCCACGCGAAAACGGAACGACATCCCGTGTCGGAACGTACTCCGTTACCACTGGCCGGGGGGACGCAAAGGCCCGTCTGATAAGAACACATATTTTTACGAGACAAACGACCGACAAAGTAGACGCCAATTTTATTTGAATAATGGAAAGCAAACGACCGACAAAGTAGACGCTAATTTCATTTGAATAATGGAAAGCTAGATTACACGACAAGATAAACATTGCGAAGAAGCAGTACTCCAGGCACCTAAGTCTACTAACCGTTAATTGCCCAATCTGGTCATGGCCGTTCCACAGCACAAGCCATCATTAGGCAATCCTCTAGCCGCATGCTCGAGCTGCTCCGCAGAACTCCGTTACCAATGGTAACGAAGACATACAGCTGAACATGAAGCTAAAGAAGGCCCACGAGCTTAGATACTCTCGCCTGGAGTACCCCGACACTTAGAAACCCTCGCCCGAAGTACAGAAAACACTCAAGAACCCCCCGAAAATGCATCGTCATCCCTCGACGCACGAGAATCCTTTGAGTTGGAGCCTCCATCAAGCTGATAGAAATCACCCGGCATAACCTGGTCGTGTACAGGAGTCAACGGACTATACTCCGGAGTCGACGAACCCCGTAAAACCCGATCTAGTCGCTCTTGCGTCTCTCAACTCCCTCTCTAACGACATGGTGTATAAACGCAAGGAGGCAATCTCGCAACAAGCACCCACCAGGAGAGCGTCGCGGTGCCTATTTTGACTCCGTAATGACTGTAATCTCTCTTGAAGTCCCTGATTCTCTACCACGGCAAGCGATTTTCCTGAGCTAGCGACCGAAGAAGCTCGGCAGTCACCCCGTTGGCCATATAAACCCCCACCAGTTAACTATTAGCAACAAGTCTGAGAGCTCTCGCAAAGATGATGAAGCTAAGAACATAAGTGAAGTCCCTGGCCACCCTTTATAAGCAAACTGAAGTGCACAGTGAGCAACTTTACACGTCAAGCTCGAAGAATTATACATGTCATTCAAAAGGAAATGCCCCCCTTACATCGAAAAGCGAGAACGAGTCACCGCGCAACGGGGAACGTTCTTCATTTTTCCAAGGTCAAAAAAAAAGGGTCATGGAGAGGATCATGGGCGATCCCCGGGGCGTTGGTCTCTCCCGGTCCAGAGGGGCTCTCGGCGTCGTCATCATCACCTTCGCCCTCCTCGTCAGAGAAAGGAGGAGCACCTGCATCTCTCCTTGAGCTAGCGGCCCGAACGACCTCCCCCTCGTTCAAGAAATCAAAGAAATCCTCCCCTTCTTCGTTGAATTTTCGGTGAAGCCTCCTCATCATTTCGAAATAGAGGTAGCGGCTGAAATCCACTACGTGCCTACTCTTTTCAACATTGAAATCGTCCGAGGCACGATACTCTTCAACCGCTTTTTCCAGCGCTTGGCGCAGCTCCTCATCCTTGGCTCGAAGCTCGGCAAGTTCAACATCCTTGTCCTTCATTGCCTGAGCCGTCCTCGCAGCCTCCTCGCAGGCAAATTTGACATAGGATTCCTCGCTCTTCCGAGCTGCCTCGACTTTCCCTTGAAGCGCGGTAACGAGTTCCTCTTGCTCCTTGGCCGAACGAGTCGCTTCATCTCTCTCCTCGATGAGCTTTACCATCTCAGCCCGTATTTCACTGGACTTCTCTAGAATCCTCTCCTTTCCCTTAACAATAGTGAATAACTGGCTAAGGGAAGCCAACATCTGCAATCGCAACGACGCCTTAGACAACGGGTATAACCAAAATAAAAACAACGAAGACAACGATAATTCTATACCCACATTGGCTATATTCAGAGATGCCTTTCTTAGCGAAGCGTCGACCGACGTCCCTGGAATTATGGACCTATCCTCTTTCGGAAGACCCTTGCAGACGAATTCGAAGGCGGCATCAGAGCTCTCCCTTATCCGAACACCTTCCTGTATTCTCCAGTCCGGGACATAAAGAGGGGAATCGCCCTCTTCCCGATGCTCTATTCGTCTCTTCTTCTTTTTATGGCGAGCTGGCTGAGACGACGACTCATGAACCCCATCGGAAGGAAGAACCCATGACGAGGACTCCCTCGGAGGTACCCTTCGCTCCGGAAAAGAAGACGACGATGGAACGGAACGAGTGCCCCGCCGGCACCCTGAATCGGTTGCCGCTCAACCTCTGGCACAGAAAGTTCTATCCGAGTGCCAGCGGGTCCTCCACTCCTTTTCGCAGAAGCCTTACGACGCCGAGGCATAGGAAGTTGCGCCAGGATCGCTTCCTCTACCCCCGACATTCTCGTGGGCTCCATCAATCCTGCGGATAGGGCAATCTGATCAGACGAGGTAAAAGAAATAAAGCATTACAAAGGGCAAGCAAAGTGGAGGCATACCGAACGACGCGTCGGCCAGCGGCCTCGTTGCTTTTACGACGTCGTCCGGAACGCTCCCCGCCACGGACACTTGGCCTCGAAAAGTAAAAAATCGACCCTCCAATTCCTCCAGTTCATCAGTAAGCTCAGGCTTTTCCTTTAACGATTCATCCAAACGATCAGACCAACGGTCCGAGAAACACCATTCTGGTCTCCTCCTCACAAAAAAGAAGCCATGCCGCTATCTGGGGAACGTCACTCCTTTCCCCTCCGTCTTCCTCTTCGCAGGGTTCCTATACTTCGTGTTATAGAAACCCGGACCTTGCTTCGAAGAAGACAAAGTAAACAGATTCCTCCACAACTCGAGGGACGGCCTGGTCCCCGTACGAGCGCAAATAAATAGAAATACAAAAATATCCCGGTACGAGTTTGGAGACAAGTGACACGGAGTAACGCCATAAAAAGCAAAGAGCTGGACGTAAAACGGCGGTAACGGGAAACGAAGACCCGCCTTAAACATATCCAAACGAAACGGTACCCAATCCCTGGATATATCAGTCATCCTCTCCGTTGGTTAAGCTATTCTCGCCTCGAAATCCATCGGAATGTTAAACTCTCTTCGCTATTGAACCAGTTGCTCCTCGGTTACGGAGGAAACAACGGTGTAAGGATCGGCAGGAGGAACCCTCACCCCTTTATTTCGGCTAGTCGAGGCTTCCACCCGCGAGGCCCTCTCCTCTCCGTGTCCCCCGCCGTCACCTTTGCCCACGAGCTCACTTAACGTGGCGCTCATTCTACCCAAACGAAGTTGCTCTGCAACTTGACTGATAAACTCTCCCTCCGGAATCACCCTGTCCCTTGTAGTATCCGGGGACACGGGCTGTTCTCCAAAACTAGGAGGAATATACGGACTAAGGGGGATGAAAGTATGAGACCTAGCACCGGAGTCCTGGTCACTACTAGACTCCGTAACCGTGGAACTACGAGAAGACATACTGATCCGAGTCCCCAAGAGATGTCTAAGGAACTTGGTGTAATTAGATCTAGAGGGGCTAGGAGGAAATGGCCGAATGAGAGAGAGAGAGTCAGATTTGGTGTGGACGAATATCTCTTTATTTTTCTTTGCTTGTATTAATAGAAAACATTACAAACCTAGCTTCTATTACAGCAATTATAATTTTAAAAACTATTAAAGCAAATACAATAACTACTTAGTGGGGATAGGAATGGTCCCTTGACCGAATGCCTTGAGCCACCCCTTGGCCTTCCGGCTTGCCTAGCCTTGCCTTAGCTCAAGCACCTTGTTGACCTTTGAGCCAAGCCATGTCCATTGTTTGCTGACTATCCATACGGCCCTGCTGTGCCTGTAGGACTTCTGCACGTCGCGCGCCCGCTGCCCTTCCGCACCGCACGCGTTGCGCTCCCGCTGGCCTTCCGCGCCACGCGCGACCGCTGGCCTTCCGCGCCACGCGCGACCGCTGGCCTTCCGCGCGCCGTGAGCCCGCTGGCCTTCCGCACGCACGCCCGCTGGCCTTCCGCACTGCGCGCGCGCGCTGGCCTGCTGCGCGCCCACGCACGCCCATTCCGTGCTCTTGCGCGCCCATGCCACGCCCATGCTCTCCCATGTCGTGCCCATGTGCGCCCGTGCTGTGCCCTTGCAACACTAGGTCGCGCACCTGAGTCTTTACCCAAGATCCACCTGGATCACATACCTTATCCACGCCAACACACAAGAAAGGAAGAAAATTGGAGGACTCCTCATCGCAGAGTTTTACCCGAGAAAGAAACTTTTGATCACGGTGAAACGAAAGAATGACTGCGGGCCCTACTTATAACCGTAGAAAATTACAGTCCTCTATATCGTAACTCAGTGTACGAATCATTGTGCGACAGCTGTCCAAAATCTGGCAGACCATATCGATAACCGATATGGAGAAGCATAACGAAGCATACCCCGTAGCGCAGAAGTATTAAAAGAATGCATTCCGACAGATAAGCCGACAAGATCTTCTCATCTGTCGGGGGGCAGATGATACGATCTAAATACCAGCTCAAACGGATTGCTTCCCGTTAGTCGTGCGAGAGTGACCCGGATAAGAAACCGCGAGGCGCCTACCCGTTCGCGGACGGACTACGATGTCAACGACAAGAGATCGCCATACAGCCCAGAAACACGAATAGCTCACCCTTTCATGAACGAATAGCACACCGTGGTAAGTGTCCCGTGAAGCTCGATGACAGTAATACCCCAAGTAAAGGACACGTGGAGTTCTACAGTGACTTTGCGGATAATTAACTACCATAATACCCTCTTAATCTCTGTATAAAATCCCCATCTGTAACCCTAAAAAAGGGGGCTAGGCATACACAGTACAATACTTTTATCAAAGACAAAAATACATAGTGAATCTTTGGGGACTCCGTTCCTCTCTGTGGTTTTTTACCCTTGATTAAGGGTTTTCCACGTTAAAAAAGATTTCGTTAATCTACGCGCCTAACCGCGATCTGTCCTTCATCACATTGACACGAACTCCCCTCCGTAATTTGAACCATCCAGAGAAGATCCGTATAGTGCACGCCATCCCAATCCTGGTGAGGAGAAACCCATCAACATCAGTTTGGGGCAGGTGTTCGATTGGACACTTTGGCTCGTTATTGCAGGCTTTGTGGAGAGGTAAAACCTAATTTGAGGTGAGTTATCTCTTCTTTGGTGGGCAGGTAGCCATTTTGTTTATATTTTGGTGGGCAGATAGCTCCTTGTGAATGTATTGTTGGGCATGTGGCCTATTTTTCTTTCTTTTGTGGATGTGTTGCGAGCAGGTAGCTCATTAGAATATTGTTTAGGTTTGGGGCCCTAGAAATACAGGGGAGACTCTGCCGAAATTTTCGGTAATTTCCGGCGTGAAATTAAGTTTTGAGTACTCCTGCTGTCTTAGAGTATGTTCGTTTGGGTTTCGACGACGGCGTTAGTTGCTTTCCTCTTTGTCGTGTTTAACTTTGCGCGTATGGCGCGTTAGTTTGGATTTGGGGGACCAAATCCTTTAAGTGGGGAGAGATGTGAGGTCCCTAGGTTCGATTAGATAGAATCGAATTTATTTTCAGATTAATTACCTTCGATCGAGAGGTTAGTTGATTAATGGGTGCTTATTTGCATTTGGATTGACTTGTAGTTGATGTGAAATTAATTTGGATTGATTTGGTTGTGTTTTGGGCCAATTTGGGCCCGATTTGCGTTGGACCTGGCCGACCGAGCCACGTGGCTCGGCCCAGCCGAGCCCAACTGACTGGACAAGCCACAAGGGCTCGCCCAGTCGCTGTGCCCGGCCAGCTCCCTCTCTCTCTCTTTCTCTCTCGCGAAATCTCGATCGCCGCCCGTGCGCCGTGCTGCCCGTCATCCGTCTCGCCACCGGCGTGCGCATCGCCGCTGGTTCTGTCTCTTCTCCTCCATCTCTGGCTCCCGACTCTCTCTCTCCCTCGTGCGCTTGCGTCTTAGACTTCTGCCCCGAAACCCTAGTTCGTCGCGCTGCGATCGGTTGCCGCCGTTGCTCGCCGCCGTCACCGAGAAGCTCGATGTGAGGTCCGTGTTCGGTTTTGTTTTTGTTTTTGTGTTTGTATGCATGATTTCTTATGTATGTATTTTTACATGTGATCTTAGTTTTCGCTTCCATTTCGTTTTTGTTTGTGTGATCGCGTCTAGGGCGGGCTAGCCTAGTAGGGGACCCGTCGGTGTGAGGACGCGTTTCGAGTCGAGTCGACCGAGTGCTGAAATCTATTCTATTTTGGCTGATTTCGAGATTTTCAGTCGACCGATCGTGTTAGGTAGAGTAGGTGAGGACTTGTTATTTGTGCGATTTTGGGGGTTTTCCTTCACTTCTACCTGCGAGCTCGGGAGTCTTGGAACCCTAGGTGATTCCTTAGGTCCTCATCTCCCTTCCTTTGAATTTCTTTGAATTAAACTTGATTTTCTCACTCTCCCGTTCTCCTTTACGCGTAGATATCGATTTCTTGTGTTTCGCGGAGTGTCGCGGTGAGGGCTGCGGGAATTCCTTAACTTTTGAGGTGAGCAGTTTACACCGATTGTGTTTGTGGTATGCTTGGAATGCTAGCATGTTTGTGGTATAAATTATGTGCTTAGTATGATATGTATATGCTATTAATGCTTAGCCGGGTTATAAACCCTAGTTGGATGATTTGCTGTTTATGAGATCATATTTTATATGATATATGATGCTCATATGTTAATAATATGCTAACCATGTGAATGATGATACTTCATGAATAAGTACATGTGATGAAGCCAATGTTATGGACATTGTGTGGTTGCTACTATGTGATGATGATGCTCATGCTAAATGTAGTGTGACAACGATTATGTGCGAATGTAGAGTAAAGGAATCTAGAGACATTCGATATGTGTGACCTAGGCTTAATCCAAATCGGATGCCTTGTATGCTATGAGCTTGTGAAACCGAGTGGGGTAAATTACCTTTGTCACACTCGTATGATTTGGTGTGCTTGCCTATGGAGCCTTGTGATGTTCGAAATTGGGTCGTTGAACCTCGAGTTGCGATGCCTAGAACGGTTGAAATGACACCCGGAGGGCTAGGGCTTGAGGATGGGGAACGATTAGACCAATTAGAACATAAGCACAACTAATGAATGATGCCTCTAGGGAGATCAGTGAACACGGTTTGAAGTCGCTCATTGGTCTGGGCGGCGTCTACGAGTGCGAGGCTCGGTTGCATAACGCGTAAAGAGTCCGAGTAGCCCCCATTTTGCATTGTGGGGTCGCCATCATCGTTGGTTCTGTAGTCGCACGAAATGCCCGGTTGCGCATACAAGGACCTTGGTAGCGTGGCGAATTCGGCGTCTCGTGAGTATTTTGGATGAGTGGGAGCATGTGTGCATGTATTTAAAGTAGATATACGATGACCTCTCACAGTCCAATAGGAATACGATATCTGAGACCACGAGTTGTGAGCCCCTGCAATTCTGTTTCTACTGTTTCTGATATTTTTGTTTGACCGATTTGATCTGTGGTCGACCGATAATTCAATATTGCCTCTACCGCTAGTTCGTATGAACTATCGGTTGACTGAAATATTGGATCGGTCGACCGATAAAACCCTGTAGAATAAGAATTTCAAACCCGATTTAAACAAGTTTTTATTTAAGTTTTGGGTGTTTATTTGGGTTTAGTTGACATATCTAAGGTATGTGGCACATCCCAAATGTTTGTAAAATAAAGGTTGAGCCAGAATTTACAAATTCGTGTCGTAAGTTTAAATAAAAATGTTTTGATGTTTCGGACCTAGGTTGCTATGGATTTTCTTGTATCAAT
This sequence comes from Xerophyta viscosa, assembly GCA_002076135.1. Taxonomy (NCBI): domain Eukaryota; kingdom Viridiplantae; phylum Streptophyta; class Magnoliopsida; order Pandanales; family Velloziaceae; genus Xerophyta; species Xerophyta viscosa. Next base: position 78,581 of record MJHO01000044.1, read on the forward strand.
AGAGGAGATTGATACTTTAGAATCCACAGCAAGCTTTGTCGGACCTTGCGGTGAAGTCCACCTCCTCCGTGGACGGTAACCCGGGCTCGAAAGTCCAAGACTCGGCTTAAACTTCTTAAATTACAATCAAATGTTTTTTAAGCGTTTCTAAACTCGTTTTAAAACCATACAAGTATGCTTCGGTTGGTCGGAGCTCCATTTTCTTCCGCTATTTATTTTGGGCTCCCGGCGGATTGTGAGGTCCGTGTTCGGTTTCGTTTTTGGTTTTGAGTTTTAATGCATGTTGGCTTATGTATGTAAATAGTTGCATGCGACCTTAGATTTCGCTTGCGTGTCATTTTTGTTTGTGTGATCGCGTCTAGGGCGGGCTAGCCTAGTAGGGGACCCGTTGGTGTGAGGGCGTGTTTCGAGTCGAGTCGACCGAGTACTGAAATCTATTCTGTTTTTACTGATTTCGGTACTATCGATCTACCGATTCCTGTTTTGGTCGACCATTCGTGTTAGGTAGAGTAGGTGAGGACTTGTTATTTGTGTGGTTTTGGGGTTTTTCTTTCTTCCCACCTGCGAGCTCGGGAGTCCTGAAACCCTAGGTAAGTCCTTAGGTCCTCATCTCCTTTTCTTTGATTTTTCTTGAATTAAATTTGATTTCCTCACTCTCCCGGTTCTCCTTTACGTGTAGATACCAATTTCTTGCATTATGACAAAGTGTCGCGGTGAGGGCTGTGGGAATTCCTTAATTTTAGAGGTGAGCGGTTTACACCGAATGTGTATGTGATATGCTTGGTACGCTAGCATGTTTGTGATGCAAATTATGTGCTTAGTATGATATGTATATGCTATTCATGCTTTGCCAGGTTATAAGCCCTAGTTGGATGGTTTAATGTTTATGAGATCATGTTTTATATGTTATATGATGCTCATATGATAAAGGTATGCTAACCATGTGAAATGATACTTCATAAATAAGTACATGTGATGTAGCCAATGTTATGAACATTGTGTGGTTACTACTATGCGTTGATGGAAAAATAATACGATAGTGGGATAATACGATTATGTGCGAATGTAGAGCAAAGAACTCTAGAGACATTCGATATGTGTGACCTAGGCTTAATCCAAAACGGATGCCTTGTATGCCTTGAGTTGGGAAAATCGAGTAGGGCAAAGTACCTTTGTGACAATCGTATGACTTGGTGTGCTTGCCTATGGGGCTTGTGATGTTCGAAATTGGGTCGTTGAACCTCGATTTACGTAGCCTGGAACGGTTGAAATGATACCCGGAGGGCTTGGGCTTGGGGATGGAAACGATTGGACCAATTAGAGCATAAACACAATTAATGAATGATGCCTCTAGGGAGGTCGGTGAACGCGGTTTGAAGTCGCTCATTGGCCCGGGCGGCGTCTGCGAGTGCGAGGCTCGGTTGCATAACGCGTAAAGAGTCCGAGTAGACCCCATTTTGCGCTGTGGGGTCGCCATCACCGTAGGTTCTGTAGTCACGCGAAATACCCGGCGGCGCGTACCAGGACCTTAGTAGCGTGGCGGATAGAGCTCACATTGAGAGGACTATCTCCGGTTACGAGGATGGGTATAGGTTCCCTCCGTCTCGGGAGACAATCTCTAGTGTGGATCCGCTCTACCAGAATGATAATATGAGTGGACTGACCTTGATTTGGGGTTAGTGATACACGCTGACTTAACTAATGAAACTATGAATAATTGGTTAGTCGGGTAGTACCTTGCCATTATTGTAAGAACCTTGGATGCGTATGTGATTTGATGCTTGTATCTTATGTATATGATTTACCCTTGTGGTTTGTGTTCGTGGTGTCGCATTGGTGCTTCTGAGGAGGACACCATTGTGCTGCTCGCTGAGTCTTTTGACTCACTGCTCTTGTTGCCCTCTTTTCAGATCCGTGCGTGAAGGGAAAAGAGTTCGCGTAGGCGGATAGCTCGTGAGGACTTTTGGGTATACTCGTAGAAGGTATACTTTTGGGATGGGCTAGGGTGTAGATAACACCTAGTGTATATAGTCCCATACTTGTATAATTAGTGTTATCTTGTAAATGGAAGTATTAACCTGCACTTGATATATTTTTGTATTTTGGAAATATTTTTAAAGTGTAAACTTGAGAAATGTTTGAGTTTAGGCTTTAAAAGTATATATGTGTATAAACAATGGTTTTTATATATGAAATGTGGATTTCGTACCAAAGTGTGTTTGGATTTCCATATTTGTTTCTATTGCTACTAGCAAGTGTATATATGTTGTTACAACCATTTTCAAACAAGAAATTTGTTGTTTGAATGATTTTGATGAAAATGGCTCATTGAGTTCTTATTTTTTCGTATTTTCGGTTAAAATGAATTTAGGCCACGATTCGTTGTCTCGTAAGTATTTTGGACGAGTGGGAGCACGTGCGCATGTATCTAAAGTAGATATGCGAGGGTGCACGGTGGCCTCTCACAGTCCAGCGAGAGTACGAATTCGAGACCGCGAGTAGTGAGCCAACGCAAAACTGTTTCTGAAATTTCTGATATTTTCGGTCGACCGATCTATCCTACGGTCGACCGATAATTTAAATTTCTTTACCGCTGGTTCGTAAGAACTATCGGTCGACCGAAATCTTGGACCGGTCGACCGATAATAGCTCTGGAATAAGAATTTCAAAACCGATTTAAACGAGTTTTGATTTAAGTTTTGGGTGTTTATTTGGGTTTAGTGGACATATCTAAGGTATGTGGCACTTTCCAAATGTTTGTAAAAATACAGGTTGTGCCGGAATTTACAAATTTGTGTTATAAATTTTTCGTAAAAATATTTTGACGTTTCGGACCCTAGGTTGCCATGGATTTTCTTGTATCAATGGAGGAGATTGATACATTAGAATCTATAGCAAGCTTTGCCGGACCTCGCGGTGACTTCACCTCCTCCGTGAACGGCACCCGAGCTCGAAAGTCCAAGATCGGCTCAAGTTTCTTAAAAAGGTTTTAAAATGTTTCATAGCATTTCCAAAACTCGTTTTAAAGCTATAATTTATGCTTCGGTCCGTCGGAGCTCCGTCTGTTTCCGCTGCTTATTTTGGGCTCCCGGCGGATCGTCCCCGACCCTTCGCGTCGCGGCCGCGCCCCGGGGGCGCGGGTCACGACAGTTCTTGGTATCAGAGCTTGTGTAGCTTAATGCTTCCTAAAAACTAAAACTTGTTAATAAATGGGGTGTGTTAACGAGTGTTAGGGCGATTAGTGTAAATCGTTAATCTCGAGTCGTTGTGGTTGCAGGATGCCACCACGTAGACGACAGGCTCGTGGCGCCGATCCGGAGGGGCCGGGTCCGCCACCGGCCAATGCGGATTCGGCTCGCCTGATCCGGAAGGCTGTTGCGGCTGCTCTGGAGGAGCGTGGTGCTCCTCGGCAATACCTCCCCAGGTCGAAGAACCAACTCAGGGTCCGATTTTAGTCGAGGTAGCGACCGTGCCGGCAGAAAATCAGCGGAGGAAGGAGTACCTTGACCACTTGTCCCGATTCCAAAAGATGAAGCCGCCTAAGTTTGAGGGTGGGGCCGAAGCAATATAGACAGGATGGACCGCAGCAGCCGACGCAGCCACCACAGGGTCAGCCTGCACCCCGACACGTTGTGCCTCAGGGGTGGGGTGGTCAGCCTCCGAGAGTGCAGGGTCGCGTGCATGCGATGACCAGTGACGAGGCTGGTGGGAGCGCTACTGTGACGCCCCAGGGCCGGGGGCCAGAAAATTTTAAACAATAAAGCAGATGTTATGAGCTAGTACTTCCAATTCACAATAATACACCAATTTTAAATTTATATTTTGGTCCCACTACAATCCTCAGCACCCCGAAGCTCGCTCTAGATCGCCAGCGGACTCCGCAAAGACCTGAGGGGAAAAAGGTAGTATCGTGAGTATATAAAATATACTCAGTGAGTGACCCTCCTCAACAGTCCCCTACGTCAACTGCTAAGGCCTCGGCCAAACACCAACATGCATCACACCAGCAAGCATAAAAGCTAACGCAAACAGATGCACAAAATAAAACCCGCATGCCCATGCATATTCGGTATGCAAACATAACACGCATACCAATACACAATTTGCATGCTAATCCACTCCCGCATGCATACATCAGTCATGCATGCCAACAACGAGTAACTACCCATAACATAAGAGTAAAAGTAAAACCATCGTCAGCTTAAAACAAAGCTCAACGAACAAGAAACTACCTCGCACTGCACCGCAAGCGCATAAGCCATCCAAGGCACAACACGTAAAGACATAAGCTAATAAACAAATCCAAGCTACCATGTCAATATGTCAAGTCCGCACCCAACCCAAATCAATTATGCCATTGATATCTTGGATTATGTTAGGGTGAAATCACTAACCCAAACCAGTTAGTCCTCTCATGTTTAGTTTCAGAACTCAAACCCAACTGGGCCAGTTCCAAGGCCTTGACAACAGCTCGTGCACAGCTGATACATCAACGCCCAACAGTGGAGGCGATCCCAGAGCGCTAACAGGGAGATACTCGATAACACCCAGCTCAGTGTACATCGAGCCTCGCACTCGTAGCAACCAATCCGGCCAAGAATGGAAAAACTACGCCACCGACCTCTCTAGAGGCATAGACTACCTAGCACCTGAGTTCTTTGCTTAGACTAACCTAGCGTCCTGCCGAAGCTCAGCTAGGGTACGTCATAGCACACAACTCGTGGTAGCTAAGGAAAACGTTTTAATCTCTTATTAACACCCACATAACTATTTAAGCCAACTCGCTAATAGTCTCTAGGATGTCAATAACAAGTCAATGAGTCATACACATCAATCCTCCTTTTTGAGTAAGCTATGCAACTTCATAAACTACTCAAACATGGATAGAAACTAAGTATGAGTCAACATATAACACTCCATGCAAACACATATATGAAACATCCATTCAAAGTGTTAACATGGTGTATTCATCACAATAGCATGTTATAAACAACCATAACAACCTGCTAAACACATGAATCCAAGAATCAGCATACACACGAGGCATGCTAGGGCAACCTCCCACAACCAAGCATATATGTATCAAAATAAACGTGTTCTTAGCATATACGTGCATCAACTCACACATAAAACACTAAACATGTTATCATTCAACCACTCCTGCTAATGATATCATTCGGGTCACACACCTCGATAATCATTCATGCAGGTAAATACATCCATAACATAAGGTCCATGCAACAAATTCAATATAACATTCCTGACATTCCTATTACATGCATACCCAGAACACCTGTTCACAAGTATGACTAGGCAACGTCAAAACCATGCATAAAATAGCATTCATAACCACCGTCAAAAGCATAATCTAGCATAAAGCCCTAATGCTCAACCCGACGGCTAACAAATACCTAGCATGCTAATCGAACCACATGGAATATACCGAGACATCCAAATCAAGATTTACAAGCACATATATTACCACACGTACACCCAACATGTTATATATGAATCAAGCTAGTAAATCACATAGATAACCGTCTCAAAACCCACGTGAAACCTATACAAGCATACTATCGCACGCTGTACAACACAAGTCTAGTGTATTAACACCTCTACTACAGTATAACCAGCGCAGGCGGCGCACACACATCGCTAGGTAGAGTCAAGCATACACCACAAGTGCCACAACAAACATGTCCCAAGCATAACGGATCCTACTAAGAGCATTAATCCCGGCAGTCATGGCCTAATACTCTCCCAAGTAGAAGACCAGGTCAACGACCCTACGACATGTATAACTAGAACGCAGACGGCGCTCAACTACCCAAAGTAGTGCAAAGCACGAAACCATGTTACCATCCACTCGTCCCTCCTAGAGTATAAACCTGGCAATCCTGCCCCCTATACTCACTCAGGCGACGAAAACACCGGTAACAAATAATACAACTCGTATGTTATACCTACGAGCAAACTAAGTGCCACATCTATCTAGATGTCCGAACTAGCATGTTATAGTCAAAGGCCACCTCTACTATGGTATTAACCTAGCAAACAAGCTACAATACCAATCCAAGTAGATATCACGCCAATTAACATGCTACAAATCCATTCAATGTCATGCTAGTATACACAATACATCAAGCTTAACATAAATTAACACAAACAAGCGTAACCGTAGGATCCACTCACCTACGTCCCGGTCCTACCGACCCGAGACCCGATAGACGGCGAGAAACTCTCGGAGTTCCACCAAAATTGACCTCACCAACGCGTTCACGAGCTCGAGGCGACACGTCGGAGCGACTGAGGTCGTCGGAGCTCCTCGTCGGAGGCGGCCGGACGGCGGCGGCGTCGGCGATAGTGACTGAACGGCGGCGACCAAGAGAGGCGTCGGTAGCCAGCACCATGAGCACGACCGGGAAGGCGGCGGTGATCGACAGCGGCGACCGGAGCAACGGCGGCGCGGAGAAGCTGCCCGCGGCCGAGAGAGAAGCTGCCCGCGGCCGAGAGAGAAGAGAGAGATCCGGCGGCGCCGAGGGTCCAATCGACGACGGAGAGGCAGTCAACACACCAAGCAGCGGCGACGAAGGCTCGCCTGGCGGCGGCGAGTCGCGGCAAGCAACGGCGGCGGCGAAATCAGCGGCGGCCGAACTAGGTCCGAGCGCGATTGGGCTCGGCCAGGCCGAGCCAACTTGGCTCGGCCCGCCGGGTCCAGCCCAAATTGGGCCCAATCCGGCCCAAAAAGCATGATTTCGATCCAAATCAAATTCCTAATCAAATTAGAAACACATTAAGCAACCAACAATCAATCAAACCCCTCGATTGATCTAAAAACACTCCGATAATACAAAAATCGAAAATCGGAACCTTACAGCTACGGCCATCACAGGTACACTACCAGTTTGTGGCATTACAGCTTTTACGCTGTTTGATTACGGCGCTATGCATTCCGTTGTATCTGTGTTGTTTGCTTGTAGATTGCCTTCCAAATGCCGTGTGCTTGGTTGCATGTTTGAGATTGCTACTCCCGCAGGTGATTTATTGCTGGCCGATACCAATTACCGTGGGTGTGAGATTCGTGTGGGGGATCACGTATTGTCCGGTAATTTGATTGTGCTTGGTATATATGATTTTGATGTTATCTTGGGCGATTATGACAGAAGCAATTTGATTGTGCTTGGTAATTTGATTGTGCTTGGTATATATGATCTCTCTCTTCAGACAGAAGCAAGGGGTCGATTATGACGAGACCTTCTCACCAGTAGCGATGCTCAAATCCATTCGGATATTACTTGCGATAGCTGCATACCATGACTATGAGATATGGCAAATGGACGTAAAGACGGCATTCCTAAATGGAAACCTCGAAGAGGATGTGTACATGACACAACCCGAGGGCTTTATCTCTAGTGGGAGCGAAAGCAAGGTATGCAAGCTGAAGAGGTCCATTTACGGACTTAAGCAAGCTTCTCGAAGCTGGAACATCCGTTTTGATGAGACAGTCAAATCGTTTGACTTTATCAAAAATGAGGATGAACCATGTGTATACAAGAAGGTTAGCAAGAGTGCTATTACTTTCTTGATATTGTATGTAGATGACATACTACTTATTGGAAATGATGTTCCAATGAAGCAGTCAATAAAAGTTTGGTTATCACAGCAGTTCTCCATGAAGGATTTAGGAGAAGCTTCCTACGTCCTAGGCATTAAGATCTATAGAGATAGATCTAAGAGGATAATCGGATTATCCCAATCGAATTATATCGATAAAGTGCTAAAGCGGTTTAGCATGGAAAATAGCAAGAAAGGGTTCTTGCCATATAATCATGGAATTCAGCTCTCTAAAGCAATGGCACCGAAAATGCCAGAAGAGAGAGATCGCATAAAGAATATCCCATATGCATCCGCTATTGGGTCGCGCTATCTTATTATGTAATGCAATGCTGTGTACCAGGCTAGATGTGGCATATGCTCTTGGTGTGACGAGCAGATATCAATCTGATCCCGGTGAAAGTCACTGGACTGCCGTTAGGAGTATCCTTAAGTACTTGAGAAGAACTAAGGATATCTTCTTAGTATATGGCGGCGAACAGAGTTGAAAGTTGAGGCCTATACGGACTCAAGCTTCCAATCAGATAAGGATGACAGCAAATCGGTTTCAGGGTTTGTCTTTACCCTGAATGGCGGTGCGGTTAGTTGGAAAAGTTCCAAGCAACCGACCGTAGCAGACTCAACTACAGAGGCCGAGTATATTGCTGCTTCAGAAGCTGCAAAAGAGGCTGTTTGGATGAGAAAGTTCATTACTGAACTTGGAGTGGTTCCAGGGATACAGGATCCTATGCCGTTGTTATGTGATAACAATGGGGCTATTGCGAAAGCAAAGGAACCAAGGTCTCATTAGAGATCCAAACACATTCTGAGGCGCTTTCATTTGATGAAGGGAATTCATTGAAAGAGGCAAAACCAAGATACAAAAGGTTGACACAAAAGATAACGTAGCTGATCCTTTTACTAAGGCACTTCCTCAAAAGATGTTTGCGAGCCATTTCGACAAGATGGGCGTAAGACGCATGTGCGATTGGCTTTAAGTGCAAGTGGGAGATTGAAAGAGTAAATGCCCTAAAAGCCAATAATATTGGATATTTTGGCTAACATATTTTGTAATAAATCCTTTTTGATTTACTTGATTATGGTTGTTTATTTATCGCATCGTCATGTTTAATATGTTGTATGAATGTATGTGATAAACCCCATGGACTAAGGCGACAGAATTAGGATCATGATAGTTGATCATGATAATGAGACCTAATGTCTTATAAACCTAAGTCCAGAATGTTCTTAGTCATAGGTGCATTGAGTAGGGGCTCAATGTCACCGGAAAGACTAATACACAGCTTGCTTGCTCATACGATGAGAGTAGTGATCTCATTACTACGCGTGTAGTTGACACTGAAGCAAGTGTGTAGGTGCTCATTGGATGAATGAGTTCACTGAACTGACTTACTCGAAGAATACCAATGGAATCTGTCAATGGTAATTCTTCAGTGTGATAGTTATGCCTTGATCCTCAGACTTGAGGTTATCATAGTATCTTATGTGTATATGATTCATACTTTAGTGTGTTTCCAAGTATAGCTCAGCTGTACAAGGGAACCATCTGGGTATAAATAATAGCACATGAAGATAGATGATAACCAATAGAGAATCTGTCACCTCCTATGAAGGAGGAGAACATCCTATGTGTCTTTGAATAGAACTAGCTCAGAAAATCCTTGGCCGAGGTACGACGTGAATTAAGAAATGTTCTTAATGTCACAGACGAGCGAATCTATTAAGACAGATATATTTGATTGAGCTATATTAGAGTTTGACAGATATCCATACTCTAAGCTCGTTCGGGATGTTAGAAAGGAACAGAAGGATTATAGGGCATGGGAACTATTCACACAAAGGTTTCAAGTGATGAATATTAATATTCATACCACACGGGTGGTCGTGGCACGTTGCTAGACGTTAACCACGATCTGTGATAAATATAATTAATTGGTTAATTAATTATTTGTTAATTAGTTGAATTAACTATTTATTCACTGCCGGCGTGGTACTGAACCTAATGGGTCACACGCAAATGAGACACGATCGCGAAAACAGAATTTTGTACATGAGGGGCTGTTTTTGCCAATGTCCAAAGTGTTGGACCTAAGGTTTTGCAAAATGCTTGAGGGCTGTTTTTGCAAAATGGCAAAAGACTGGATTTTATATGTAATATACGAAACTATATATATGCTTGTACAGTTGTTTCTTCTTCGGTGGATTTTTGAAAGGGAAGCGGCGCCGACGCAATTCGTGAGAAGCCCTACGCCGCTAGCACGGTGTTCTTCTCATCTACGTCCGGCCGCCCGCCTCCACCACCTTCCTTTCCGACGTACGACGTCGGCGCGAGAGGGAGACGACGGTGAGCTTCCAGACCGAAGCTTCCATCAACGGCGAAGCCTTCGGTCGTCCGCTCAGCGTCTCATCAGGTCGCCAACGCTCCACTCCCTCAGCCAGCCGACGGTGACGAGGTTGACTGCCGGCGGCATCAACAGTGCGTCGTTCTCGAAGTGTAACCGTTGCACTTCATCAGCCGCAAAGACCTCCGTCGACGGCGGCATCCGTTTCGGCAAGTTGAGGAGACGACGGGGACGGCAACCAGTGGGAGATCGGAGACCGCGCGGCAAGAGTTGACGGCGGTTGATCGGCAGCGTCGGTTGCTTACAAACCGAAGCTGATTGCCGAAGGAAGAAGAAGAAGAAGAAGGAGGCCTGATTAGTAAACGGGCCGGCCTTGGATTGGATCCAAGGCCCGAATTCGATTTAATTAGATTAAATCGGATTTCGGTTTCGCGAGCGTCTCAGCGTGGACTAGCATTAGAGGCCGGGTACTTTCGCGGCTCAATTCATCAGAATCCGAGGAACGTTACGTGGCGTGTTCGACCCGCCAAGGTATTCGATAAAACTCGTACCGCGATTAGATGCATGATAGGATCGCGTTAAAATTAATTAGATTAATTTTAATTATCATGCGTGGTTACATGTGATGTAATTGTTTCGATTATTATAGCATACCAATGTGATCCTGTATTCGGGTACACGGGGCTTTTGTATTAAAATTTTAAATTTCCGCTGCGCATCTGATGTCGTATTGACCCCGATAACCCAACAGTGGTATCAGAGCTATCTTTGGTTTTGCTATAATAATCTTCGATATTTGATCACGACGTAATAATATTAATTGTTAATATTATAATTATATGCGATGCATGTAATTTACCGCACACTAACTAAGAGTTGGACATAAAACCCTAAACGAATTAAATTTTGAAATTAGTTCAAAAGCATGTTTAGGTCGTCGTGATCGAATTATCGTATTTATTTTTATTCATATTGATATGGATGGTTTTGTGGTGAAGGATGATCATGGACTAGGCCGCTCTAGATGGTATGTAGTAGGAATTTTTGTAATGTAAAATATAGCCTGCGTGCTATGCCTCTCTCTTCGAAAAGCAAGTTCCCGTGTAATAATTAATTTTATTTTATCCTTTTCTGCTTTTTAGAAAAGTTGTAGTAGGATATAAAATATTATGTAATTGAAGATCGTGAAGAGTTCACGGCGGGACGAAGAAGTTCGAGAAGAAGTTCGAGGAATTACAATCAAGTGCATCAGATGCAAGCTGCTACATACACGTTAGAATTCCACTCAGTAGCTCGAGTGGATTAGGTAGATGTCCATGATCATCTGGTGGTTTAGCATGCTTATGTTTCTATGTTTTGATAATTGTTATCATGTTGTTTTGTAACATGTTTTGTATGCGATACATGCCTTGTTATGATCAAACATAGAAATGCATGCTAGGATAATAAGATGAGACCTTAAAAGCATAATCTGCTTAAAAACTGATTCCCTAAACCTTCAGTTTTAAATTCAAGTATTTGTGGTTTTAGCTTTGCGAAAAACCCTAGCCGCCCTCCATTAATGATGAAATAGAGTCAAGTGTTTGACCTAATCGACTTGATGTGTACACGCATGGTTGCTTAGGTAAAAACACTGGGTATTAATCATTCACACATACCTGTGTGTAAGTGGGTAAACCGATTAGATAAGTCTCGTTGCGAAAAACGCAAAGACTTGTCTCATAGTTTTACGCCACTTGGAATGGAGGTTATACTTGACTAAATTATTATGGTTTGTTGCGAAAAACGCAAGACCATGAATAATTAGAGGCTAAAACAAGGAGTTACATAGAGATGTAATTGACAAGGCAAGTTGTCTACCGATCAGAAAAATGTAGTCGTCATGCAAACGTGAGATTACGTTTTTGCTGATTGGATCCTTATCTCACTAAGAATTTGATTTTCGTCTCATGTTTGAAGGTTGCATGATTCGTAGAAAAATAGTGGGAGCATCACTTAGAATTAACCATAATCTATTTGATGTTTTATTTCAAGTAAATAATTGCATGCTAAATTATCTTTTGTTTTTGTATCTTTGAATGCTTGTAGATGAGTGGTCTGCCTATACATAATATTCTTGTTGCGAACAAACTGACTGGACCAAACTATATCGATTGGCTGCGCAATGTTAAACTGGTCCTCGCTATTCAAAAGGTAGCGTATGTTCTCGAGTGTCCCATGCCTGTTCTTAACGAACAGTCCACTGATGATGAGCGAGTTCAGGCTGACCAATGGAAGCAAGATGAGATGCTTGCGAAGTGTATCATCTTGGCCTCCATGAGCAATGAGTTGCAACGTCAGCATGAAAATCTGGATAGTGGTAGTATAATGCTCCGTCTGAAGGAGCTTTATGCTGAGCCTGATAGGACTGCTAGATATCAGATATCTAAGGAGCTTTTTAGGGCTAGAATGAATGAAGGAGAGTCCGTGCAGATCCATGTTCTCAAGATGATCGATTTGATCGAGCGACTTGGGCAACTTGGACTTGCGATGGATCACGAGTTGAGTATCGACTTGGTCCTTCAATCACTCCCGCCCTCCTATGCTCCTTTTGTCCTGAACTTCCATATGAACAAGTTGGAGGCAACCCTTCCAGAACTCCTCAACATGCTGAGGACTGCTGAGAGCTCTGTCACGAAGGACAGGGGCAAGGCTGTGATGGTGGTTAGTACTTCTAAGACCAATGGAAAGTCCAATGGTGCTAAGAAGAACAAGAAGACCATCGCTGCCAAGAAGAACATGAAGGCAAAGGGAAAGGCTAAGAAGAAGGCGAAAGCCGATTCTAAGTCCGAGGACAAGTGCTTTGAATGTGGCAAAGCTGGACACTGGAAGAGGAACTGCAAAGTTCACCTTGAGAAGGTGACAAAGGCTAAGGAAGCCGGGCCCTCAGGTGTGTTCATTATTGAGATCAATCTCTCTAGTAAAGATTCTTTAGATTGGGTATTAGATACCGGGTGTGTCTCACACATTTGCATATCGATGCAGGGACTAAAGAATCCTAGAAGGTTGGCGAAAGGAGAAGTTGACCTTAGAGTTGGCAACAAAGCAAGAGTTGCTGCGCTGGCTGTTGATCCGGGATGTGCACGAGCTAGCCACAAAGCTCTCTCAACGCTCGGCTCATTCCGGAGGAGGGGAGATTGGTTTAGAGGTTGGTGGTGTTCTTGGTGGTGACCGAAGAGGTCGATAAACTCTAAGGCTCGGCTAGGGGGGCTGTAGGGAAGCTAGTGGGCTGTAGAATCTCCGGTGATCGGAGTTAGGGAAGGGTCGCCGGAGCTAAGAGTGAAATGGGCCTCGGGTGAGAGCTTGTTTGAGCTCGGGTGAGCTAGTTTTGCTCGATTGAGCTTGGAACTTGGATTTTATTTGAAGCTAGTATGGAGACTAAGCTTAACATTCAAAATGCAGCCCCGAAGGGGATAAATACAGAAGTAGTGACTCACTAACTCTAGAGTCTACTACTAATTACATCATTAAAAGATAAAAAGAGATATTACCTCCTAATGACACTTGGTGCAAGCTCTAGAAGCTTTTGACACCTTATGGGACACCTAATCACTTAGGGGACACATGTAATTAAGCTAATTACAAGAAATTAACTTAATTACAGCAAGGCTAAACTGATTTTTAGTTGTTTCGCCGATCCGGCGCAGGGCCGCGCGCGCGCGCCCAGCGGCCGGGCGCGGCGCCCGGGCGCGCGCTGCGCGCGCCCGAGCGCGCGTCGCGCGCGCCCGGGTTCGCCCAGGCGCGCGCCCGGGCGCCAGCGGGCGCGCCTGGGCGCGCGCCCACGCGCATGGGCGCCATTGGGCACTTTGCCTCTCCCTTGCGTGCTGATGTGACGCATGACTTGGTACCGCCATTTTGAGGTGGCACGGACTTCGAGAAGGCTTTGGGCTCGCTCGAACTTCTTTGGATTGGTCTTGAACTTGCTTGAACTTGCACTTGAACTTCTTGATGTGCTATGTGCGCGGCGTGCGCGTCCTTGGCGTGGGATCCTTGATGTGGCCTAGGCTTGGCCGCGTTTCTTCGACTTGGGCGTCGACTAAGATCCTCCTGGATCAATACTCCCCTTCCATAAGCCAAATGCTCCGGCATTGGCTTCAAAAGAGGCAACTTTAGACTTCCAACTTGAAGGATTGGTCCCGCTTGAGTTGGTTTGCTTTCTGACTGAAATTTCCAGCTAGGAATCTTGACTGAAACACCTTCCTTTGCTGAAATGACTTGCTCTTGAATGGCGACAAGAGACTCGAACGAAGAGAGGGCAACACGCTTGCCTTCCCAACACAATCCTTGGATGACAAACTCCTTATCATCCTTCTTCAAACGATATTTTAGATCACGACGATAGTAGATAGCATCACGATCATAAAGATATGAACTCCCGAGTATAACATGACACACATCCAAAGGCACAACATCACATACAACTTCATCAATAAAATGCTTCGTAATAGCGAACTTAAGAGTGCATTGGTATCTCACCCTTACTCGATCTCCTCGTTTGAACCATGTTAGAACGGAAGGATTTGGATGTGGCTTCACTTCTAGGCCGAGTCTCTCCACCAACCTCTTGAGAGATGAGGTTTTTTGGCTAGCCGGATCAAAGACGGCTATCCACCACTTCTTGCTTCACTTGTATTTTCAGCCGGAAGAGGGCCTCTCGCTCCTTCTCCTTTGCTTCATTCACAACAAGAGCTAGAGTGGGATCGGCTTCAACGACTTGCTCTAAGAACTTCTCCTCCATCTCCTCGGGTTCTTCATTAGTGGTGACTATGGCGGCTCGAGGCTTCCTCCGCTCCTTGATCTCCTTGGGGACGAGTTCCGGGTGAAGGTTCCAACACTTCTCCTTTGTGTGGCCAAGCTTGTTGCAATGTTCACAAGACACATTGCTCTTCTTCTTCGGCTCGGCAACTTCAGATTTTGGTGGCCCTTGGACTGCACTTGCTTCTCGTGGAGTTGAAGGCTTAGATGATTGTCCACGAGCCTTCGAAACATGGTTGGCGTTGAGCTTCGCCTTGCGCTCCCAAGCGGTGGCCATTCGACATGCTTCATCAATGGTATGTGCTGGCCAGATTTTCAGATCCTCGCGATGTTGAGGTTGAAGTCCAGCAACATACTTTCTAAACACTTCGGCTTCATTCTCGTCGATCCCCAGGACAAGGGCCTTCCGACGGAACTCCGAAGTATAGTCTTGAACCGTTTGATCCCGGGATTGCCGGTAGAATAACCATTGACTCCAAAGTTCTTCCACATACCCAACCGGATAGAATTGACTACGAACAAGATGCTTGAAGATCTCCCACGAGATTCCTCGCACATCATGGGATCGCACATAAATATTCCACCACAATAAAGCATGCGAAGATAACTTAAGACGAGCCAATGCAATCTTTTGCACATCATTGTAATCATACAAACAGAAATATGACTCTAATTGATCGAACCAAGAATCGAGTTTCTCACCGGATAGAGTTCCATCGTATGTCGGTAAGTCGATCTTGGCTTCAACTTTGACTGGACATCCCATGCTTCCTTCTCCTCCAAATATGCTTCCTCCGATGAAAGTTTCAGCTGGCTCCTTCCCCGTTCGGCGAGACGTCGAGGGTCCTTCCATCGAGGGATAGAGTGCGTTCGGTGCACCGTAAGGTGGAGGGATGGACTGAAATGCCATGGACTGAAATGCCATTGGTGTAGGCGTCATATAGGAGCTTGTTCCTGGGTGAAATGGCGCTGCAAAAGTTGCTGGAATTTTTCCAGAACTTGCTGGAATAGCCGAAACAGAACATTGCTTCAGCTCGGGTCGCGTCGCGCTTGGCTCTGTTTTTCCAGAACTTGTCGGTGACTGTTCTGGAGCTTTTTCTCTTGGCTGTACAGCAGGTATAGCCGCTGTAACACCATCTGAGATTGCTGGAACTTGCGGAGCTTCAAGGGCAACTGCATTGGTCTTCGTTTGGGCTGCGACGTGCACAAGCATTTCGTCGAGCTTTTGGTGTACGACGGCTTGTCGTTCATCTCTTTCCACTTGAGCTTGTAAAAACTGAGATAAAATGGTTGTAAGCGAGGCTATTTGCTCTACAAGAGACTTATTTACCTCGGCTTGCTCAGATTTTTCTTGCACTTCCTCGGGATTCTTCTCCGAAGGTGTAGGCTCCATGGCTCCCGATACCGCTTCCTTGTATGACCGAGTGTTGTAACGCCTTTGTTGGCTCATGTGCGAGCTTCACCACCACCTCAAGGACGACCTTGCTCTGATACCACTTGATCCGGGATGTGCACGAGCTAGCCACAAAGCTCTCTCAACGCTCGGCTCACTCCGGAGGAGGGGAGATTGGTTTAGAGGTTGGTGGTGTTCTTGGTGGTGACCGAAGAGGTCGATAAACTCTAAGGCTCGGCTAGGGGGGCTGTAGGGAAGCTAGTGGGCTGTAGAATCTCCGGTGATCGGAGTTAGGGAAGGGTCGCCGGAGCTAAGAGTGAAATGGGCTCGGGTGAGAGCTTGTTTTGAGCTCGGGTGAGCTAGTTTTGCTCGATTGAGCTTGGAACTTGGATTTTACTTGAAGCTAGTATGGAGACTAAGCTTAACATTCAAAATGCAGCCCCAAAGGGGATAAATACAGAAGTAGTGACTCACTAACTCTAGAGTCTACTACTAATTACATCATTAAAAGATAAAAAGAGATATTACCTCCTAATGACACTTGGTGCAAGCTCTAGAAGCTTTTGACACCTTATGGGACACCTAATCACTTAGGGGACACATGTAATTAAGCTAATTACAAGAAATTAACTTAATTACAGCAAGGCTAAACTGATTTTTAGTTGTTTCGCCGATCCGGCGCAGGGCCGCGCGCGCGCGCCCAGCGGCCGGGCGCCAGCGGCGCGCCTGGCGCGCCCACGCGCATGGGCGCCATTGGGCACTTTGCCTCTCCTTGCGTGCTGATGTGACGCATGACTTGGTACCGCCATTTTGAGGTGGCACGGACTTCGAGAAGGCTTTGGGCTTGCTCGAACTTCTTTGGATTGGTCTTGAACTTGCTTGAACTTGCACTTGAACTTCTTGATGTGCTATGTGCGCGGCGTGCGCGTCCTTGGCGTGGGAGCCTTGATGTGGCCTAGGCTTGGCCGCGTTTCTTCGACTTGGGCGTCGACTAAGATCCTCCTGGATCAGCTGTAGGGACATATGAGATCCGATTGCCTACCGGAAGAGTACTAGAGCTTAGGGATTGTTATTTCGTACCAGCACTTAGTAGAAATTTGATTTCTGTTTCAACTCTTTGTAAGAGTGGTTTTAAATTCGTATTTGAGAATAATAGTTGTTCATTTTCATTCAAAAACGAGTTTTATGGTTCTGGTACATTATGCGATGATCTCTATTTCGTTGATACACTTCATGAAGTGTACAATGTCGAACAACCTATAAAGAGGAATAGAGATAGTGTAAACGAGACATATCTCTGGCATTGTAGACTTGGTCATATCAGTGAGACAAGACTAAACAAGCTCTACAAAGAGAGGTTAATTGAACCGGATGTTTATGAAATATACCCTACTTGTGAGCCTTGTCTTAAAGGAAAGATGACCAAATCTCCATTTACAGGACATGGAGAGAGAGCAAAAGAGTTGCTCGAGCTGGTACATACTGATGTATGTGGACCCATGTCTACGAGTGCAAAGGTGGCTACTCTTATTTCATTACATTCACGGATGATCTCTCTAGATTTGGATATGTGTACTTAATGAAGTACAAATCCGAATCTTTTGAGAAATTCAAGGAATATAAGAATGAAGTAGAGAAGCAAACTGGAAAGAGTATTAAAGCACTACGATCAGATCGTGGAGGAGAATACTTGAGTATAGAGTTTACCGAATATCTCAAGGAGAATGGGATTCTCTCACAGTGGACTCCCCCTTATACACCCCAGTTGAATGGAGTGTCTGAGAGGAGAAACAGAACTTTGTTAGACATGGTTCGTTCTATGACGAGTCACACTACACTTCCAGTTACTTTCTGGGGTTATGCTCTAGAAACTGCGGCGCACGTACTAAATTGGGTTCCCAGCAAATCCGTGGATACAACCCCATATGAGATATGGAGAGGGAAGAAAGCCTGGTCTTAAATTTGTTAAGATTTGGGGTTGCCCTACTTATGTTAAGAAACAGTATCCTGATAAGCTGGAAACAAGATCAGAAAAATGTTATTTCATTGGCTATCCAAGAGGGTCTTGGATACTATTTCTGGCATCCACAAGAACAAAAGGTGTTTGTTGCCAGAAATGCAGTATTCCTTGAGAAGGAATTCCTGCTAGATGGTTATTGTGGAAACGAGTAGTACTTGAGGAAACTCAAGGGCTAAAATAACATTGATCCTGTACCCGAAATAGTAGTGCAACCAGATGTGCCACAAACTGTTAGGAGATCTACCAGGAAGCGAAAGCAACCTGAAAGATTGGTTTACATAGCTGATGAAAACCAAGAAGTGCAAGTCATACTGGATGACGAGCCAAACTCCTACACAGAAGCTATGCAGAGTAGCGACAGCGGGAAGTGGCTAAAAGCCATGATTTCCGAAATGGATTCCATGAGTACCAATGAGGTTTGGGACTTAGTGGATGCACCTGAGGGAGTGAGTCCCATTGGGTGCAAATGGGTCTTCAAGAAGAAGATCGGAGCAGATGGCAATGTAGATACCTACAAAGCCAGACTGGTAGCTAAAGGCTTCAGACAGAAGCAAGGGGTCGATTATGACGAGACCTTCTCACCAGTAGCAATGCTCAAATCCATTCGGATATTACTTGCGATAGCTGCATACCATGACTATGAGATATGGCAAATGGACGTAAAGACGGCATTCCTAAATGGAAACCTCGAAGAGGATGTGTACATGACACAACCCGAGGGCTTTATCTCTAGTGGGAGCGAAAGCAAGGTATGCAAGCTGAAGAGGTCCATTTACGGACTTAAGCAAGCTTCTCGAAGCTGGAACATCCGTTTTGATGAGACAGTCAAATCGTTTGACTTTATCAAAAATGAGGATGAACCATGTGTATACAAGAAGGTTAGCAAGAGTGCTATTACTTTCTTGGTATTGTATGTAGATGACATACTACTTATTGGAAATGATGTTCCAATGATGCAGTCAATAAAAGTTTGGTTGTCACAGCAGTTCTCCATGAAGGATTTAGGAGAAGCTTCCTACGTCCTAGGCATTAAGATCTATAGAGATAGATCTAAGAGGATAATAGGATTATCCCAATCGAATTATATCGATAAAGTGCTAAAGCGGTTTAGCATGGAAAATAGCAAGAAAGGGTTCTTGCCATATAATCATGGAATTCAGCTCTCTAAAGGAATGGCACCGAAAACGCCAGAAGAGAGAGATCGCATAAAGAATATCCCATATGCATCCGCTATTGGGTCTATTATGTATGCAATGCTGTGTACCAGGCCAGATGTGGCCTATGCTCTTGGTGTGACGAGCAGATATCAATCTGATCCCGGTGAAGGTCACTGGACTGCCGTTAAGAGTATCCTTAAGTACTTGAGAAGAACTAAGGATATCTTCTTAGTATATGGCGGCGAATCAGAGTTGAAAGTTGAGGCCTATACGGACTCAAGCTTCCAATCAGATAAGGATGACAGCAAATCGGTTTCAGGGTTTGTCTTTACCCTGAATGGCGGTGCGGTTAGTTGGAAAAGTTCCAAGCAACCGACCGTAGCAGACTCAACTACAGAGGCCGAATATATTGCTGCTTCAGAAGCTGCAAAAGAGGCTGTTTGGATGAGAAAGTTCATTACTGAACTTGGAGTGGTTCCAGGGATACAGGATCCTATGCCGTTGTTATGTGATAACAATGGGCTATTGCGCAAGCAAAGGAACCAAGGTCTCATCAGAGATCCAAACACATTCTGAGGCGCTTTCATTTGATGAAGGGAATTCATTGAAAGAGGCAAAACCAAGATACAAAAGGTTGACACAAAAGATAACATAGCTGATCCTTTTACTAAGGCACTTCCTCAAAAGACGTTTGAGAGCCATTTCGACAAGATGGGCGTGAGACGCATGTGCGATTGGCTTTAAGTGCAAGTGGGAGATTGAAAGAGTAAATGCCCTAAAAGCCAATAATATTGGATATTTTGGCTAACATATTTTGTAATAAACCCTTTTTGATTTACTTGATTATGGTTGTTTATTTATCGCATCGTCATGTTTAATATGTTGTATGAATGTATGTGATAAACCCCATGGACTAAGGCGACAGAATTAGGATCATGATAGTTGATCATGATAATGAGACCTAATGTCTTATAAACCTAAGTCCAGAATGTTCTTAGTCATAGGTGCATTGAGTAGGGGCTCAATGTCACCGGAAAGACTAATACACAGCTTGCTTGCTCATACGATGAGAGTAGTGATCTCATTACTACGCGTGTAGTTGACACTGAAGCAAGTGTGTAGGTGCTCATTGGATGAATGAGTTCACTGAACTGACTTACTCGAAGAATACCAATGGAATCTGTCAATGGTAATTCTTCAGTGTGATAGTTATGCCTTGATCCTCAGACTTGAGATTATCATAGTATCTTATGTGTATATGATTATACTTTAGTGTGTTTCCAAGTATAGCTCAGCTGTACAAGGGAACCATCTGGGTATAAATAATAGCACATGAAGATAGATGATAACCAATAGAGAATCTGTCACCTCCTATGAAGGAGGAGAACATCCTATGTGTCTTTGAATAGAACTAGCTCAGAAAATCCTTGGCCGAGGTACGATGTGAATTAAGAAATGTTCTTAATGTCACAGACGAGCGAATCTATTAAGACAGATATATTTGATTGAGCTGTATTAGAGTTTGACAGATATCCATACTCTAAGCTCGTTCGGGATGTTAGAAAGGAACAGAAGGATTATAGGGCATGGGAACTATTCACACAAAGGTTTCAAGTGATGAATATTAATATTCATACCACACGGGTGGTCGTGGCACGTTGCTAGACGTTAACCACGATCTGTGGATAAATATAATTAATTGGTTGAATTAATTATTTGTTAATTAGTTGAATTAACTATTTATTCACTGCCGGCGTGGTACTGAACCTAATGGGTCACACGCAAATGAGACACGATCGCGAAAAATAGAATTTTGTACATGAGGGGCTGTTTTTGCCAATGTCCAAAGTGTTGGACCTAAGGTTTTGCAAAATGCTTGAGGGCTGTTTTTGCAAAATGGCAAAAGACTGGATTTTATATGTAATATACGAAACTATATATATGCTTGTACAGTTGTTTCTTCTTCGGTGGATTTTGAAAGGAAAGCGGCGCCGACGCAATTCGTGAGAAGCCCTACGCCGCTAGCACGGTGTTCTTCTCATCTACGTCCGGCCGCCCGCCTCCACCACCTTCCTTTCCGACGTACGACGTCGGCGCGAGAGGGAGACGACGGTGAGCTTCCAGACCGAAGCTTCCATCAACGGCGAAGCCTTCGGTCGTCCGCTCAGCGTCTCATCAGGTCGCCAACGCTCCACTCCCTCAGCCAGCCGACGGTGACGAGGTTGACTGCCGGCGGCATCAACAGTGCGTCGTTCTCGAAGTGTAACCGTTGCACTTCATCAGCCGCAAAGACCTCCGTCGACGGCGGCATCTGTTTCGGCAAGTTGAGGAGACGACGGGGACGGCAACCAGTGGGAGATCGGAGACCGCGCGGCAAGAGTTGACGGCGGTTGATCGGCAGCGTCGGTTGCTTACAAACCGAAGCTGATTGCCGAAGGAAGAAGAAGAAGAAGAAGGAGGCCTGATTAGTAAACGGGCCGGCCTTGGATTGGATCCAAGGCCCGAATTCGATTTAATTAGATTAAATCGGATTTCGGTTTCGCGAGCGTCTCAGCGTGGACTAGCGTTAGAGGCCGGGTACTTTCGCGGCTCAATTCATCAGAATCCGAGGAACGTTACGTGGCGTGTTCGACCCGCCAAGGTATTTCGATAAAACTCGTACCGCGATTAGATGCATGATAGGATCGCGTTAAAATTAATTAGATTAATTTTAATTATCATGCGTGGTTACATGTGATGTAATTGTTTCGATTATTATAGCATACCAATGTGATCCTGTATTCGGGTACACGGGGCTTTTGTATTAAAAATTTTAAATTTCCGCTGCGCATCTGATGTCGTATTGACCCCGTAGATTCATAGAGAACTTCGCTAGGTTGGCGAGTCCTTTGACTAAGTTAACAAGGAAAGATGTAAGGTCCCGGATTTCGTAATATTGATAGTTGTTTTAAATCGGATTTATTCGGAGTTTGATTTGGTTTTGTCTAGAGAGATTTATTGGTTTATAGGTGCTTGATTTGTATTAGAATTGATTGTAAATTGATTTGGTGTATTTTGGGCTTGATTTGGGCCCATTTAGGGCGGACCCGCCGACAGAGCCATGTGGCTCGGCCCAGTCGAGCCCGACTGGCCCAGGCGAGCCAAATGGCTCGCCAAGCCGCCCGAGTTCCAGCACCCGCACCCCTCTCATCTCTCTCGCTCAGCTCTCTCGCACTCGTCTCTCTCGCCTCTCCCGCGATCCCGCCGCTGATCGCCGCTCCGTCCGCTGCCGACGCGACGCGCCGCGCCTCACCTCACCCCTCCTCCTCTGGTTGTCGTCTCCCTCTCTCGCGCCGTCTCTCTTTCTCGGCCGAAAAACCTAGCTTCGGCTGCAGTCGATTCCGGCGCCGCCGCACCTCGCCGACACTCGTCGTGGCTTCTCCTTCGTCTGGGTCGTCGACGAGCCTCCCCGCCGCCGATTGAACGCCGTCGCGCTGGATCTCCATCTCCACCTCTATTGTGTTCGGCCGTGCCGCTGCTGTTGCTCCGGCCACCGTTGGACGTCGTCGCCGTCTTCTCCGACTCCTGAGCACCTCGGCCGTTGTTGATCCGCCGCCGCCGCCTCTGTTTCCGCCGCCGCCCGTCTCCAGCGAGCTTCTCCGGCGAACCCGACCGAGCCGTCGCTTTGTCTAGTCTTCGGGAACACATTGCCAAGGTCGTTTCCGGTAGAGTTCCGTGGATTCACGCCGATTCGTCGGGTCTCGGTCCGGTAGGATCGGGACGTAGGTGAGTGAACCCGTGGACTTTGTGTGTGATTATGATTGTGTGAACGTAGATATATATGTGTAAGCATGCTTGAATGTGTTGGTATGATAATCCACGCGGATAAATGAATTAGTATGTTGTTGAACCGATACCTTAGTAGATGTGGTCTATAGTTGATAGATGACTTGTTTGGACATCTAGGTAGATGTGACACCCGTTAGTTAGATGACTTGACACTATCTTGTTTGAGTAAGTGTTAGGGCATGACTGCCAGGTCTATACTTACATAGAAATGTATATGGACATGTTTGAATGCTTTGGACACTAGTTAGTGGTGTCGAGCGCCGCCTGCGCTCTAATTATACCTGTTGTAGGGTCGTTGACCTAGTTGTGACACTTGTGTGTGCTTGTCTCTAACTAATTCTGGTGTGTGTGTGCCGCCTGCGCTTATTATAATGTAGTGGAGTCGTGACACTTTATTGCGTGGTCCGTGTGATTGAACTGCTTTAGTTGGTATGCGAGCCGACTGGTTAGGCTATACCTCTAGCGAAATGAAATTGTGCCCTTCTATTGATTGAATGCTTGTGATGTAAAGCATACGGTTGTGATTGGTTATGTGATTCATTACGCTTGGTTGATGTTTGAGTTACAAGTAAGTTGTGTTTGTGAACTTGTTGTGGACCAGCATGCTTATTATGATGAATATGCTTTGTTTGGATAGTTGACCCTAGCATATATGTTGATGATGTTTGAGCATGCTGAATTTGATCAGAATGATGCTATACGATGTTATATGACTTGGGCTTTATTTGGTTGCATTATCTTTAATCATGTTATGTGATGCTAAGTGATTTGGCTATTTAGTATAGACAAGCGTACGTCATACTACTTGTGCTTGTGATATATGTTGACGCTCGAGGTAGGAGCGATTTGTGTATGATGTGATGCTCGAGGTAGAGCAAGATTTATGTTAATTAATGTGAGTGAATGTTTTAAAAACCGAGAGTAATGGTTTGAGGCGTAATGTACCGTTTAAGCTCGTTCGATCACCGGAGCCGCGGAAGCGCCAGAAAAGATTATGTAGCCCAGATGGGGCCAGTGGACGTAGTTTCGATCGATCCTTTGACCGGGGCAGTGCCTACGATGCCAGACGAGGCTCGTTGAGGTCACTCCGGATACTGACCAGTTCCGCGTGGCTCCCATGTAGACGTCTATGGGATCGCCTCCACTGAGGGTCATGTTGCCGCTTATGTGCACTTGCGGAAGATTCTTGATCCTTGGTACTGCAGAGGATACCTAAGCTCACGGGTGCGAGTACCTAAAAAGATTTGAAATATAAGAGGATTAACTGGTTTGGTAGTTTAGTCCACGCTAACTTAAGAAAGATAATTTAACCTGATGGATTTTGGGTAAACGATTACTTTATTTTATGCATGATGTGTTGATATTTGTCTTATAAGTCAAGCATGCTTTTGTTTGTTGATGATGGATCACTTGTTATTATGTTGTAGCTGATAGCTTATAGTTGATAAGCATGCTAATTGATATGTCGGTTATGTGTGTAGCTTATCGTTGTTAAGCTTATAACATGCCGAGTTTGGCTATGCTGGTGCATATGGATATTTATGTGGTTTTGGTAAATATAAATGACTGTATATATTGATAAGTAGTTTGGCATGCAAGGTATGCTCTGGTGTGCAGAATGTTATTGCATGTAGCATATGTGATAGCATGCGGTTTTTATCTTATGCATACAAGTTTGTAATGCCTGTGTGTTTGCCCTTGTGTTGCTTGTTAGTGTGTGACTGGAGCTCTGGCAGTTGACCTGAGGGGCTGCTGGGGTGGGTCACTCACTGAGTATATACTTTTATATACTCATATTACTACCTTCTTCCTTCAGGTTGTTGCGAGGATCGCTGACGTTTCGAAGTGTGAGCTTTGGAGGGATTTTATTTAAATTTGGGGTTAAAAATGTAAAATTGTAAATGTATTATTATGCGCTGCATAATTAATTAAATTGTAGTAATTGTTTAATATTGTGAACTGGAAGTGCTAGCTCATAACACCTGTCTCATTTGCCTTTTCTCCCTCTCCAAAAGAAAATATAATTTCCAATAAATTTCTAACCTCCGGATACGGGGCGTCTCAGCTGGTATCAGAGCATGGTTATGACTTAATACTTCCAATAATAGATTTTATGGGTATAAAAATGTGTGGAGAGATAGGCAATCGTAACCACGCGGTAGTTGCTTCGTAGGTCGATTGTTTAGTTAATATTTCGGCGTTATAGTACGTTTTTAAGTAGGGAGGTGTTGCTTGCACCTTGCCTGATCCAGGAGGATCTTGGGTCAAGGAAGACATAGAGGACATGACTTGGGTGCATGGCAAGGCGTGGCCAAAGTGTTGCCAAGGCGTGGCCAAGGCGCGGCATAGGCGCGGCAAAGGTGTGGCCAAGGTTCTGCCAAGGCGCGGCATGGACGCGGCAAGGGCGTGGCATGGGCGCGGCATGGGCGCGACACTGGTGCATCACAGGCACGGCGTAGGCGCGGGTACGCGGAAGGCCAAGGGACGCGGGCGTATGCGGAAGTCCAGCGGGCGCGGGCGCGCGGAAGGTCCAGCGGGCGCGGCAGCTGCGCGGAAGGCCAGCGGGCGCGCGGGGCATGCATGCGCGGAAGGCCAGCGGGCGCGCGGTAGGCACGCGGAAGGCCAGCGGGCGCATGGTAATACCAAGGGATGTCCAGCAGGAGCACGGGAAATCCAAGGGGCCACAAGTTACATGACCATTTGTCTTCCCACTACTTGTATTCATTGCTATTAGTTAAATGCCCTTTGACCGGTTTGTGGCAAAGGGGTGCTTGGGTGTGTCCAAGCCTATTTATAGACCACTTGGCCTGTTGTGGCTAAGGGGTGGAATTGTGTTGTAACCGAGCATTGGTATAGGCAACACGAGGGAGTGGCGGTATTGGCCAACTCATACCACAAAAGAACTCTATCTCACTCTCGGCTTCCCTAGATCCTAAATTACATCCGAGGCACTCACGGCCACAGTCTAGGACCGTGGAGGGTATACGGATCAAGTGGTATCAGAGCTTAGGAGCGTGGAAGATCGACGAATGGCTGTCACGAGGCTTGGCACGGTCACGGCTCCGCAAGGAGGTGAAGAGGAAGCGCTCGGAGGACTCGGCGCGCGTACAAGGGCAATCCACCTAGAGGAGTCACGAGAAGACCGGATGGGACGCTTGGAGGAGCGTTTGGATTGGTTGGCGGGGCTCTTGGAGAGGATGCTCGAAGCGCAAGTCCAAGGAGGGTCCAAGCAACCTCGACCTACCGTAGCACCTATGGCGCGACCGGAGGCAGCGGTCCGAGCGACCGTGGGGAAGCATGGGGAATCTCTTAACCAAATGCGTGCGCGTGAGTGATACGGTCCAAACATGGAACCTAACGAAGCGGTCTCCGTCGAAGGCGCTGGAGCTACGAACTGCCCCCCATTTAAGAGTACGAGACGCACCCCGTTGAAGCTACAACATACCCGGATGCCAGATCACGGGCTTCGATGCTAACGAGTAAGACGCCGTGCCTACGAACGGATAGCACGCCGTGCTACTAGTCCGTGAAGCGTGATGACCCTAATACCCCTGGATAAAGACACGTGTAACGCTACAGTAATTCGGCGGATAATTAACTACCATAATTCCCCTTAATCTCTATATAAAATCCCCACTTGTAACCCCAAGAAAGAGATAGACTCAAGAGAGAGAGAGAGATACATACAACAGAGATACAGTACAATACTTGTATTCACAAAACATACATAGTAAACATTTGAGGACTCCGTTCCTCCCCGTGGTTTTTCTACCCTCCATTGAGGGTTTTCCACGTTAAAACAGAGTGTTGATAATCACTTTACCTAACCGCGATCATCTATACAGATTCCTCTTCGTAACCCCGTCCGACCAGAGATCTACGAAGCTTGCGTCATCCCAATCCTGTAATATGCATCTCGAAACAAGCTTTCCAACGACATAAAAATCGCCCCGATCCGACCACTGTGCTCAAAGTTATGGCACTTCAAATTTATCTATATTTTATAATTTTTATCTTTCTCATACTGCGTCAAATCGCTGATCCGTCTGACTTGTTGGAAAGACTCACGAGTCATCATTCAAAAGATATTTTTTTTTATCTTTATCTGACGTTTGTACACAAAGATATCATCTTTGAAAGACAAGATACGCGTTTTCGCTCGACTACAAAAAATAGTTATCTTTGTTTAACTTTTTCGTTCAGCTATGAAATTTGATTCTACAAATTTTCTCAGATTCCTCTCTGCACCGCCTTCGAAACAACATATAAATTTACTATTTTTCAATTTTTCTATTAATAGTTATATATTTTAAATGGTATTGATTGTTTTATTTTATCTAAATAATCTAAAAACGAATTCCCGCCCAAATTTTCCGCCAAAAGAGAAGTGGATTTTTTCAAAAAACGCTCTTCCCTGACTAACATAATTAGCCTTTTTTCCAACACAGATGAAGAGTGTCTTTTCAAAAAAACGCTTTTCCTCAAGGAAGTGCTTTTTTAAAAAAAAAAAAAACGCAATTCCCACTGATGAGTCAGCATAAAGAGCGTCTTTTAAAAAGACCCCAGCGTTATTACGTACAAACTTAGCGTTAGACCCGACGCCAAGCCGGTCAAACAGAAGAAACGGTCTTTCGCCCTCGAGAGAGCCAAGGCCATCAAAGACGAAGTGGAGAAGCTTCTAAGCGCCGGCTTCATCAAAGAAGTTCGATACCCCGAATGGCTTTCAAATGTCGTATTAGTTAAAAAATCTAACGGAAAATGGAGAATGTGTATCGACTTCACCGATCTCAATAAAGCTTGTCCTAAAGATTGCTACCCGCTTCCACAAATAGATAAATTGGTAGATTCCACCGCGGGACACAGAATGTTAAGCTTTATGGATGCGTTTTCCGGGTATAATCAAATCAAAATGCATCCCGGAGATGAAGAAAAGACGAGCTTCATCACCGACATAGGGACATTCTGCTACACGGCTATGCCGTTTGGATTGATAAACGCTGGGGCAACATTCCAAAGGTTCGTTGATACGGGTTTCAAGCCACTGTTGGGAAACACGATGGAGGCCTATGTAGACGATCTTCTCGTCAAAAGCAAGAACCGGGAAGATCATGCCCGGCACTTACAGGAGGCATTCAACATAATGAGGCACTAGGGAATGCGCCTTAACCCCGAAAAATGTTCCTTCGGAGTCTCCTCAGGGAAATTTCTTGGCTATGTGGTCACGCCTCACGGAGTGGAGGCGAACCCAGACAAAGTAAGAGCGATCGTCGACATGCCTCCCCCGAAAAACATAACGGAGGTACAACGACTAACGGGCCGGATCACAGCCCTCGGACGCTTTATATCCCGTTCCGGGGACCGATGCAAGCTTTTCTATAACATCCTTAGAAAGAATACGAGGATCCTATGGACTCCGGAGCACGACAGAGCATTTGAGGAACTCAAGCTTTTCCTCACACAACCCCCGGTCATGGCTATCGCCGAACCCGGAGAACCGTTATATCTATACGTCTCTGTCTCGGAGTCCGCCTCTAGCGCGGTTCTCGTTCGCGAACGGGATAAAGTCCAAAATCCCATCTTCTACTACAGCAAGCTTCTCCGAGACTCGGAGCTTAATTATTCTACGCTAGAGAAACTGGCCTACACGATCATCCTTTGCTCAAGACGGTTGAGGCCCTACTTTCAGGGGCACCCCATTCACATCCTGACGAATACCCCACTGGCGCAGGTCATGAAAGATCCGGGGGCATCAGGCCGCATAGCTAAGTGGTCGATGAAGCTGAAAGAGTTCGACATCCTTTTCCAACCACGGCCGGCGATCAAAGCTCAGGCCTTGGCCGATTTCATTGCTGAGATGACTCCGCCGCTCGAAGAAGATCTCCGTCGACACATGTCGAAAGCAGCCCCCACCGATAATCTTTGGACTCTGCATACCGACGGATCGTCCAACGCGACAGGCAACGGGGCAGGCATAGTCCTATCCGGCCCGGACAACGTCAGATTGGAATACGCCCTGAAATTAAACTTTCCGGCGACCAACAATGTATCGGAGTACGAAGCAATCGTAGCAGGGATCCGCCTCTCAAAGCAACTCGGAGTCAGAAGACTGAGAGCGTATACCGATTCACAGCTCGTCGCAAACCAGATCTCCGGAGAATACGAAGCTCGTGACGACATAATGGCAGCCTACCTACGAAAGATCAAACGCCTCGTCTCCGACCTCGAACAGTT
Organism: Xerophyta viscosa; assembly: GCA_002076135.1. Taxonomy (NCBI): domain Eukaryota; kingdom Viridiplantae; phylum Streptophyta; class Magnoliopsida; order Pandanales; family Velloziaceae; genus Xerophyta; species Xerophyta viscosa. Next base: position 107,960 of record MJHO01000044.1, read on the forward strand.
CGAAGTCCTCCATATCCCTAGGGACAAAAACCACATGGCCGACGCCTTGGCTCGGCTGGCCTCTGCAACAGCCGAAGAACAACCAGGCGCCGTATTCCGTGAGGAGCTTCATGCCCCGAGGTATGTTCCGCTATCCATTCGAGTAGTTGGCTTTCTGACATAAAAAACTACTTGGAGAAACAGGAACTTCCTCCGGACAAAAAACTTGCTGAGGCAGTCATTAGAAGAGCAGCCCGTTTCACCCTCATAAACGGTCAGCTATATCGCATCGCCTTCTCGTCCCCCTACCTCAAATGTGTAGACGAGGAGACGGCCAAAACCATCCTCCGGGACATACACGAAGGGATGTGCTCAAATCATGTAGGAGCACGAACCCTCGCCCAGAAAGTCTTCAGGCAAGGCTATTACTGGCCGACCGTAATGACGGATGCTGAGAAGTTCGTTCTTTCGTGCCACCGATGCCAAGAATATGCCAAGGTCAGCCACATTCCGGCGGAGCCAATATCCAACATTGTGTCTCCATGGCCGTTCCTACAATGGGGCATGGACCTCGTAGGACCTCTGCCCCCTGCATCAAGACAAAGGAAATTCATGATCGTCGCGATAGATTACTTTACGAAGTGGATCGAAGCCGAACCATTGGCGACCATCACCGGGGCAACGATCTCAAAATTCTTCAAACAATCAGTCATATGCCGTTTCGGAATACCCAAATATCTCGCGACGGACAACGGCAGCCATTTTACAAGTCCGGAGATGAAAAAACTATGTCAAACACTCCATATCAAACAAAGATTCGCCTCCGTCTATCATCCGCAAGCTAACGGACAAGTAGAGAACGCGAATCGAACGATACTGGAGGGTCTTAAGAAACGTCTAGAGGGCGCGAGAGGAAATTGGCCCGACATACTCCCAACGGTCCTATGGGCGTACCGAACTACCCATCGCACGACGACGGGAGAAACGCCCTTTGCTCTCACCTACGGAACTGAAGCGGTAATACCCGTAGAGCTCAACAACCCAACTCTCAGAGTCGAATACAACGATGATATATCCAACGGAGACCGCATTCTGAGCGAGCTCGACTTACTCGACGAAAGACGAGAAAGGGCCCTAATCAGAGCGCAAGCATACAAGCAACGGGTGTCCCATTACTACAATAGCCGGGTGAGGTTGAGATCATTTTAAAAAGGACAACTGGTCCTGCGGAAAGTACAGCAGCAAACCACCAAACTCGGACCAACGTGGGAAGGCCCTTACCGAATCTCCGAAGTACTCGGCAAGGGAGCTTACGCACTGCAAGACATGGAAGGAAACGATGTACCGAGAACTTGGAGCGTACTAAACCTTCGAGCTTATCATCAATAATTTGTGCATATTCCTTTTGCTATCAAGAAAACAATCTTCTCGTATCCCGAGCTTTACTTCATAGCTAACGATTACGAAAGGCCGCTCCTTCAACTCCAGCCAGGCGAAAATGGAGCGACATCCCGTGTCGTTTCGCACTCCGTTACCGCTGGCTGGGGGGACGCAAAGGCCCGTCCATTAAAAGCATCGGACCTCGAAAGGCCGCTCCTTCAACTCCAGCCAGGCGAAAACGGAGCGACATCCCGTGTCGTTTCGCACTCCGTTACCGCTGGCTGGGGGGACGCAAAGGCCCGTCCGTTAAAAGCATCGGACCTCGAAAGGCCGCTCCTTCAACTCCAGCCAGGCGAAAACGGAGCGACATCCCGTGTCGTTTCGCACTCCGATACCGCTGGCTGGGGGGGACGCAAAGGCCCGTCCGTTGAAAGCATCGAACCTCGAAAGGCCGCTCCTTCAACTCCAGCTAGGCGAAAACGGAGCGACATCCCGTGTCGTATCTCACTCCGTCACCACTGGCTGGGAGGGACGCAAAGACCCGTCCGTTAAAAGCATCGGATCTTGAAAGGCCGCTCCTTCAACTCCAGCCAGGCAAAAACGGAGCGACATCCCGTGTCGTATCCACTCCGTTACCGCTGGCTGGGTGGGACGCAAAGGCCCGTCCGTTAAAAGCATCGGACCTCGAATGGCCGCTCCTTCAACTCCAGCGAGGCAAAAACGGAGCGACATCCCGTGTCGTATCGCACTGCGTCACCACTGGCTGGGGGGGACGCAAAGGCCCGTCAGATTGAAAACAAATACCCTTGCGAGACTGGCAAAGCGCAGAATCGGCGTCTATTTCATTCGAAATAAGGATTACACGACAAGCTAAACATTGCAAGAAAAAACTACTCTGAACGGCTAAGTCTGATAAGTGCGAAAAGACGCTTAAGAACCCCCGGAAGCCGAATCGTCATCCTCCGACATACGAGAACCATTCGAACCAGAACTTCCGTCAAGTTGGTAGGGGTCACCAGGCATGACCGGATCGTGAAGAGGAGTCAAAGGACTATACTCTGGAGTCGACGAACCTCGCAAAACACGACCCAGTCGCTCTCGTGTTTCCCTCAACTCCCTCTCCAGAGAAGCGGCGTACGAACGCAAGGAAGCAATCTCACAACGGGCGTTCACAAGTAGAGTGTCACGGTGTCTATCTTGACTCCGCAGGCCTCTAATCTTTCCCGAAGCCGCTGATTTTCCACCTCGAGCAAGCGGTTCTCCCGGGCCAACAACCGCAGCAACTCGGACGTCACCCCGTTCGCCATAGCACTCTCCCTCTTCGGCAAATCTTTAACCATAAATTCAGAAGTTCGCGAGAAATGAGTAACGCCACAGATACAAGTAAAGTTCCCTGACTTCCCTTTATAAGAAAATGAAAGCAGTAAAAGAGTCTACGTACCACATCTGAAAAACCGTCCGTAACATTCAAAAAGAAGGCTTCTTTTCTACAACGAGATACGGGAACTACTCGTTACAACAAGGAAGGAAAAGAAATACATAAGGAAAATCGAAAAATACTACGAACAATCTTAAGGGGCACCGGCCCCCCCGGACCCCGTAGGGCGTCGTAGTCGTCATCTTCTTCCTCCTCTTCGTCAGAGAATGGCTGAGCGCCTGAGTCACGTCTAATCCCGGCACTCCGAACCACGTCCTCCTCATCCAAAAACTCAAAAAACTCCTCCCCTTCCTTAAGGAATCGCTGGCGGAGTCTCCTCAGCATCTCAAAGTAAATGAAGTGGCTAAAGACCACGGCATGCTTCCCCTTCTCGAGGGTGAACTCATCTGAAGCCCGATACCCCTCAATCGCCTTCCCGGGCGCCTGTTGAAGCTCCAAGTCCTTCGCTTCAACCAAGGCCTGAAGCTTGGCGATCTCAGCGTCTTTATCATTCAACGACTTAGTCGTCCTCGCAGCTTCTTCCCGGGCAAACTTAGTGTAACTCTCTTCGTTCTTTTTAGCTGCGTCGAGTTTCAACTGGAGTGAAGCAGCTAGCTCTTCCTGCTCCTTGGCCAAATTAGTAGCGTCGTCTCGCTCCTGAATCAACTGCGCCATCTCGGAGCGTATGGTCCCGGCCTTCTCCAGGACCCATTCTCTCCCCTTGATGACGGTGAACAGCTGACTCAACGAACCTATCAGCTGCAGTGACAACGGCTACTTAAGACGACAAACCTATCCTAGATAAGAACGGTAAGGATGGATACGGACTACACTTACATGGGCCGTGTTCAGCGAGACTTCTCTCAACGAAGAGTCAAGAGACGTTCCGGGAAGGAGCGATCTGTCCTTCTTCGGCAGACACTTATGCACGAACTCGATCGCGGCCTCAGAACTCTCCCTGATGCGAACCCCTTCTCGTATGTTCCAATTCGGAACATAGATGGGAGCATCTTCCTCCTCGTGAGGCTCGCCTCGTCTCCTCTTCTTCTTGCCGCGTGAAGGCTGGGACGAAGACTCGGGAGGCCTCTCCGTAGAAGGAACCGCAGGAGAAGACCCCCTCGTAGGAACGCTCCTCTCCTGGAGCGGAGAAGATGAAGGGACAGGCACGAGCGCTCCGCTGGTCCCCTCTACTTGGCCTGATCCGACCTCGGGCGCGGAAGGCCTCGCCCCGGAACCAGCGGCTCCGACATTCCTCTTCGCGGTCGCCTTACGGCGACGGGGCTTCGGCAGTTCCGACAGAATCGCCGCTTCTACCCCAGACTTCTCCGCTGGCTCCATCAATCCTGCAAAAAAGACGACATGATCAGAAGGGCTCTAAGGCGACAAAGCATTACGGAGGACAAGTCGTAGTGGAGGCATACCGAACGACGCGTCGGCCAGTTGTTTCGTTGCTCGCACGACGTCGTCCGGAACGCTCCCCGCTACGGATACTGAACCACGAAATGTAAAAAATTGGCTTTCCAGCAGCTCCAGCTCGTGAGTGAGCTCAGGCCTCTCCTTCAACGCTTCACTCAAATGGTCAGACCAATGATCCGGGAAGCGCCATTCCAGCTTCCTCCGTACGAAAAAGAAGCCATGACGCCACTTCGGGAACGTCACCCCCTTTCCCTCCGTCTTCCTCTTCGCAGGGTTTCGATACTTCGTGTTATAAAAACCCGGGCCTTGCTTAGAGGAAGACAGCGTGAACAAGTTCCTCCACAATTCGAGAGACGGCCTGGTCCTCGTACGAGCGCAAATGTACAAAAACACCAGAATATCTCGATACGAGTTCGGTGATAGGTGACACGGGGTAAGGACGTAGAAAGCAAAGAATTGAACATAAAAAGGCAATAACGGAAAACGAAGACCGGCCTTAAACATGTCTAAACGAAATGGCACCCATTCTGCGGAGATATCCGTCATTCTCTCCGTAGGAAGAGCAACCCTTGCCTCAAAATCCGAAGGGATGCCATATTCCTCCCGCCATTGGACTAACTGCCCCCCGGTCACGGAAGAGACAGTTCGAGGGTTGAACTCGGCAGGAGGAACCCTTACTCCTTTGCCTCGACTAGTCGAAGCTTCCACCCGTGCGGCTCCCTCCTCACCGCTGCCTACGAGCTCACTTAATGTGGTACTCATCCTCTCCGAGCGAAGCTGCTCGGCAACTCGATCGATGAACTCCCCTTCCGGGGTCACTCGGTCCCCAGAAACGTCTGGAGACAAAGGTGGCCCTCCAAATATAGGAGGGATACGCGGAGTCAACGGAATTGAAGTATGAGACCTCTCGCTGGAACCCTGACTATCACTAGACTCCGTACCCGTAGAGCTACGAGAAGACATACCTTAACTATAACGAGACACGAAGAAAAAAGAAGATTGGAAAGCTCTTCGTTGAACACGAGAAACAAGGAAGAGAGGAGACTGGAGAACTCTTCGTCGAAGATTTTTTCACTCGGAGAGAAAAGCTTTTGATCACGGTGAAACGGAAAAATGACCGCGGGCCCTACTTATAACCGTAGAGAACGACAGTCCTCTACGCGGTAATTCGTCTCGCGAATCACCGTGTGACAGCTGTCCAAATTCGGACAGACCATACCGAAAACCATTACGGAAGGCTAAAGAAAACAACGCGAGCGACTCCGAAGAAATGCGTTCCGACAGATGGGCCGACAAAGCCTCCCATCTGTCGGGGGGCAGATGATACGGTCCAAACATGGAACCTAACGAAGCGGTCTCCGTCGAAGGCGCTGGAGCCACGAATTGCCCCCCGTTTAAGGGTACGAGACGCACCCCGTTGAAGCTACAACATACCCGGATGCCAGATCACGGGCTTCGATGCTAACGAGTAAGACGTCGTGCCTACGAACGGATAGCACGCCGTGCTACTAGTCCGTCAAGCGTGATGACCCTAATACCCCTGGATAAAGACACGTGTAATGCTACAGTAATTCGGCGGATAATTAACTACCATAATACCCCTTAATCTCTGTATAAAATCCCCACTTGTAACCCCAAGAAAGAGATAGACTCAAGAGAGAGAGAGAGATACATACAATAGAGATACAGTACAATACTTGTATTCACAAAACATACATAGTAAACATTTGAGGACTCCGTTCCTCACCGTGGTTTTTCTACCCTCCATTGAGGGTTTTCCACGTTAAAACAGAGTGTTGATAATCACTTTACCTAACCGCGATCATCTATACAGATTCCTCTTCGTAACCCCGTCCGACCAGAGATCTACGAAGCTTGCGTCATCCCAATCCTGTAATATGCATCTCGAAACAAGCTTTCCAACGACATAAAAATCGCCCCGATCCGACCACTGTGCTCAAAGTTATGGCACTTCAAATTTATCTATATTTTATAATTTTTATCTTTCTCATACTGCGTCAAATCGCTGATCCGTCTGACTTGTTGGAAAGACTCACGAGTCATCATTCAAAAGATATTTTTTTTTATCTTTATCTGACGTTTGTACACAAAGATATCATCTTTGAAAGACAAGATACGCGTTTTCACTCGACTACAAAAAATAGTTATCTTTGTTTAACTTTTTCGTTCAGCTATGAAATTTGATTCTACAAATTTTCTCAGATTCCTCTCTGCACCGCCTTCGAAACAACATATAAATTTACTATTTTTCAATTTTTCTATTAATAGTTATATATTTTAAATGGTATTGATTGTTTTATTTTATCTAAATAATCTAAAAACGAATTCCCGCCCAAATTTTCCGCCAAAAGAGAAGTGGATTTTTTCAAAAAACGCTCTTCCCTGACTTACATAATTAGCCTTTTTTCCAACAAAGATGAAGAGTGTCTTTTCAAAAAAACGCTTTTCCTCAAGGAAGTGCTTTTTTTTAAAAAAAAAAAACGCAATTCCCACTGATGAGTCAGCATAAAGAGCGTCTTTTAAAAAAATGTTCTTCGTACGTGGCTCTAACCTGACGCGCACGACCTTGTTTAACAAGTAACTTTATAAAATTACTTTAATAATTTTTTTATTAACAATATTTAAAAACAAAATTAAGTGCCTTAACCTTTTTCTCCCAAATAGTGCCCCAATCGTTGAATCCGTTTTTTCCCTGAGATTGTGACCTGTCTACTTAGATCACCGCCTTTTCCCCTCTCTTCAGAGTTCATCATCCCCCTCTCAATTTCAATCCTCTCTTAGCCTTGCCTTCTTTCTAGCGGAATGAATAGATACAACTGATGTTTGTCTTTACACATCTTGAAAGGTTCATCACCAGTTTCTAATTCTTGCTTTAGGAATGGATAGAAGTTGGATTCATTCTACAGATCGATTATCTACTGCTTATGAAGGTGGAGTGGCTCAGTTTTTGCAATTTGCCCTAGTCATCTTGGAGATCAAGCAAGTATTCCATGCCCATGCAAATTTTGCCAGAATGTCTTATGGCAGGAATGGTCTGATGTTGATTTACATTTATCTACTATTGGGTTTTTAGCTTCCTATACTATCTGGTCATTTCACGGAGAAGATAATAATTATGGCACTACTAGCATGGAAGTTAATGGTGCTACAGTTGAGAACGAAGTTAATAACGGTCCTATGAAGTTCGTCCTTTAGGACGCACGGTTGTCAAAGTGCTCGATGATGAAGATTATGGTCTAACTACTTGGTTTGTGTTAAATAATTGTGATGAGGCACATCCCTATTTAATGTAGGTTGCCTTTTTCATTAGATAACTATAACTTATTGTTTCACACCTTATAACATGTGTTCCTCCATTTTAAATGTTTTGCAGTGAACACGAAAATATACTTATAAAGGAGAGCATAAACAATATAGAGTTGAGACAGAGAAAGCAGTTTCCTTCTTGGTTCCGAGATCGGGTATGACAACTACATAAGTTTTTATAATTTTGAATAGTACTTTATTAGCTCTTAATTGTCAATTTAAACTTATTTTATAGATCACTCGTCTTTGTGCTCGAAAGTCAAATGAGATTACTGATGAGTTATATTCACTTGCAATGGGCCCCGATAGACGTGTCAAATCATATGAAGGGTGTATTGTCAATGGAGTCAAATATCTCATAGTTGCACGTGAAAACCGATGTTTAATGCAGAATAGTGGTTTTGTGTTGAAGGACAGCACAAAGGTAAAACAATTGACTTTTATGGTAGATTAAATGAGGTGATAGAGCTTGATTATGTGCACAACTGTAAAGTGTATTTATTTAGATGCGAATGGTTCGATCTTGAACAAAAGAAGCCCATACAAATTGATGATGACTTTACTAGCATAAACATCAGCCAAAAATGGTACAAGAGCGACCCATTTATATTTGCAGGCCAAGCAATTCAAGTTTTCTACTTACCAGATACTAAACTAGGAAAAAACTGGAATGTTGTTCAGAGGTGTCAACAGCGTTATGCATTTCATCCCTCATTGTTTGGACCAGATGACGAAAACGATATAGGTGTAGCAAGTAGAGCTTATGCACACCAGCAAGAAGAGTGCAGTTATGTTCATATTGCAGATGCAAGGCAAGAACTCGGAACACTGGCTAGGTATGGCATGTGCTCTGAATTAGTTGGTGGTGATGAGGTTGATGGCAATACTGAGGGTGAATGAGGACTTGTCCAGCAGGTACATAGCTTCATATAGACAACAATATCTATTTCATGAGAATCTGAAAAGAAAACAGAGCTTTATCCTGATGACATTTGCATAGTTTTATTTTCATGTATTTGACAAGTTTCTAGCTGCTCTTCAAATGCTAACTTATGTGCAATCCATATCAAAGACTTCTAGATAGTTAGGTTAAAGTCTTTTTTGTTGATATGGACTTGGTGATTGGTCTGCTGGTCTACTACTATATCAACTAAAACATCCTTCAGAATTTACTTGCTTGACTTAACTACCTGTTGTGTTTATATAGTGAAAGCTTGATTATTGCATATATCTTGTGGTAATGAACTAAAAATATTTTGTGGATTGAAATAGTTTATTATCTGAATGTGTATTTTTATTTCGTAAACTTAAAGTGCAAAGCGTTAGACAAATAGTCATTGTAAATTACATTTTTCAGTTACGTGTTATAGTCTTCATTGGCCCATCCAGCTCTTATTGTTGCCTGTTTATAGGCCGAAGCTTGCCAGGGAACTTCTAACACGATTTTCTTTTATTTTTCAGTTCTTGGTCCTATCCCCTATGCTCTATGGTTGGTACCTTTGAACTCCTATTGAATGTCTCCTTCGGTAAAAGAACTACTATCTGACTGCAGTTTTATGCAGTCCTTTTTGCATCTGATGGGTTGTATCATCTTCTGCTATGATGACTGATCATTTTTTTGGTTCAACTTTGTATGTACATACTAATTGCTTTATACTGTATATATGCTACACATTGTATATATATATATATATATATATATATATGCGTGATTCCATCTCTTACTCATATTGATATTGTTTGTAACATACTATAAGAAACAAATGAAGGAACATGAAACATCACTATCAGTAACCTATTAGTAATAACATATTACGTCCATTTTCCTTTTCCTAATAGTAATAACACATTATAATAGCTAAGACTAGTCATTCTTCATACTAGATAGAAATAATAATAATAATTAAATTAATTAGTTGGATAAACTAAGTGTTAATTTTTTTTTTAATATACCCCATTTAGTCGCTACAGAATTCGATTATCTTGTGACTGTATGTTGATTTAGTCGAAAAAAATTATAGTTACCGGCTAGCTTGAATTCAATATCTGATTATCCAGTACTTTTCAACTATATATGCGTTAGTCTAGAGAATCTGATCATTTGTGACTAAACGTTGATTAGTCGAAGAAGAAATGACAAAATCAATTAGCTTGATTTAAGCCTCAGTTAATCCAGTAATTTTTAACTATATCTCATTTAGTTGTTAGCGTACCCAATCATTTGTGACAAAATATTGATTTAGTCAAAAAAGGGATGACAATTAGGGACTAGATTGATTTCAGACTTCGGTTATCTAGCAACTATCGATTAAAGCTTCTTTAGTTGCTAGAAAATGTGATCATTCGTGACTATATATTAATTTAGTCGAAGAAGGAGGTGTATTAGAGACCGAATAAGTTTTTAGTCGTTGATTATGTAAGCTTCAACGGCTAAGCTCTAGTTTAGCCATAAAAAATGAGTTTTCTCGACAAAGGATCCCTTTAGTTACTATTTAGCATATCTTTACAGACTAAAAATTGTTTCGCCGCTACTGGTTCACTTATTAGCAACAAAAAGAAACTTAGCCATTAAAGGTCTTTGTTAACGACTAAATATTGCTAGTTGCTAATAATTTAGTTGCAATTTAGCAATTTTCTTGTAGTGTGAATAGCGAGTTTCTGGGCATACGCTTCCGCTGCCGCCGTAGCAGCTTTGTGAGCAGAGGAAGAGAGCGCAAGAGTCACCTGCAGGCGGTTGATCTCCGTGCTCGCAGCGGCCTTCTCTTCCTCCATTCCAGAAATAGACGCTTCTAAAGATTGGAGATGCTCATCCTTAGAAGCCAGCTGCCCTCGCATGGCAGCGTTCTCCTTCAGAGCGTTCGCCAACTCTATTTGGACAGCTTGCAGTTGAAGGCGACCTCGAGCCAACACTGCCTGCGACTCCCGGAGCCAACCTACCGACTGAAGAACGAAAAAATATTACCCCAACAGAAACAAACAACAAAACAAGCATCCCAGCACAAGACATAAAGGGGAGACTAGTAACCGCTTCGGTAGTCCTGAGCAAGCCTTGGAGGATCGGATGATCGGTGCTAGACGCCAAAGCAGTCAGCTCTTGTGCTTCGACCAGCGATAGGTTGCTGCGGACAACGCCAGAAGAAGAAGGCAGCTCGACCGAAGGCGTTCGGCCAGAGGTAGGCACTGACTCCTCCAGAGCAACAGAAATAAAAACAGAAGGGGTGGAAGAAGTTAAGGAAGCAGAAAGAGAGGGGGTGGAAGCAGAAGAAGAAGAAATAAAAGAAAACGGGGCCAAACTTAAACCCCTCAGGAGGAAAGCACGAAGACTGGCCCAGGAAGAACCAGACGGAGAAGGGGAGACAGAAAGAGAAACAGAGACATCCTGGAGACTGCAACTCGACAGGGGCTCAGCCCATTCTCAGGGAACATTCTCCCAGCCGTCAACCGGAAGAGGGGTAAGATAAAAGAATTTCTCTCTCCAGCTTTTGTGTTTGGGGGGCGTACCCGAGGATGATAGTACGACCGGGGTGGCGAACAATGAAATAAAATTTTGGAATGACGACATGCACATAACGAATGTCGAAAAGATAGTGGAAGAATTCAACGGTGGGTTCAGCGCCAACCCACCGATAGAAAGCGAGGAACCAGATAATAGCCCTCCAAGTATTAGGAATCAGTTGGGAAGGAGCTAGGCGGTAGAAGTAGAGCAGCAGGGTGAAGAAAGGAAAAAAAATAAAAGCATGATGCCAACAAGCAGGCAGCTAGCATAAAGGCAGAACTCCCTAGCCCGGGACTGATGAGCCCAATCAGAGGAACTTGGTCGCCGTACAAGATAATTGACGGGGATGCGATTAGAACGGCGGAATTCAGATATCTCTCCATCAGTAATGGTCCTCTAGGTGTGATAAACACCTCTATGACCAGCACGAGAAGAGGATGCTATTGAAGTAAGCTCAAGGGAAGAGGAAGACTGAAGAAACAAGAAGCGTGGGAAAGGAATTCGAGAGGAGGAAGGAAGAAGATGAACAGTGAATATCGAAAAAGTAACCGTAAGGGGGGACTATAACAACATTAATGACGGTGATGATAAAAGTCGTAACAAATTTTCGAGAATATCTTCGGTGGTTACACCGATCTCTGCGTGTCATCAGCACAACAGCAAACATGCTAAATATCCACCACTGAGAACGAAGCCCGTAGGGGGAGAACGCTGCAGAAAATTAAAAGATTGGGAGCGACGGTCCGTGTAGAAGGACAGAAGAAAACGACAAGAAAGGGGAGAACGGTCCAGAATTACACTCACAACAATCAGAACTGGCTTGGGGAGAACGACTTGATACTTTCGGGGGAGAACACTAAACACTCTTCAAGATTGTCCAAAACAGCTCAACGGTAGAAGTGTAAACCGAAGCGAGAGAACACTACTAATTAAAAGACAGTTTGAAAAACCTTCACAAAGGTCCTCCAAGCTGGGGGGGCTTATGATGGAGTTGCAAATGGCTTAAACAACGACATCACCCGAACATTTATGGCAGCCGAACGCGAAGACTCGGTATACCATATAAAGAGGAGTCAGTTACCTAACTAATGGGAAGGCATTATAGGGTTTACGGCGGCAGATTCATTAATATATAAAAACCTAGAAATCTAGCCCTAAAACGGCAGACTTTGTACTCAGCGATCTTGCCTCAACCCTAAAAGTGAAGAGAGCGTTCTCCCTTCCCGTGGATGTAGGCATCTTTGCCGAACCACGTAAATTCGGTGTCTTGTGATTGTTCTCCGTCCATTACTGTCTGATTCCTAAACTTTATTAATCCTGAACCATCAATGATTATATCATGGGGTTAGAACATTATCATTGACTTCGTTAAATTGCATGCTAACGGAGAGAATAATTCATTTATGCTTTTAATTGCTGAACCTTTTTTATATGATAAAAAAGGGAAGAATGTGCTTGATTTGCTAAATCTTTATATGATTGACTTAAACACATTTGCAATATTTATATTAATGGTAAAGTCATGCTTGTTTTTCAATAAGGGAAGATTGTTGACCATAGTGGGATTTTGATGAAAACAAACTACTTATAAAAGTATTCCTAACATATTTGTTTAAGTTGTGACATGTGTATGTGTAGTTTAGTTAGCCGATTAGAGCAAACAAAGTCAAAAGAAACAGCATAGCTCAAAGCACAAATAGAAGTGGTCGTAAATCGTAGAAGATATGTGTGAAGCTGATCCAGGAGGCTCTTGGGTCAAAGAGGACACAACTTGACTTGGGTGCGTGACATGTCTTAGCCGAGCATGAGTACAGGGACCGGACTAGTGCGGGTGCGCGAGTGGCGCGGAAGGCTAAGAGGCACGGGCGCGCGCAGGCGAGAACCTCAACGGGCGCGAGTGTGCGCAGGTGAGAATCCCAGCAGACACGGGCGCGCGCGGGCGCAGAACAAGGGCTGCGAACGCGGAAGCTGGACAGGCGTGCGTACGCGGCCAGTCCAGGGACGCCTGTCGCGACCCGCGCCCCCGGGGCGCGGCCGCTACACGCGGGTCGGGAACGATCCGTCGGGAGCCCAAAATAGGCAGCGGAAATGAACGGAGCTCCGGCGGATCAAAGCACACTTTTATGGTTTTTCAAAACAAGTTTGGAAATGTTTAGGAAACATTTTAAATCAATTTAAGAAGTTTGAGCCGAGTCTTGGACTTTCGAGCCCGGGTGCCGTTCACGGAAGAGGTGAACTTCACCGCGAGGTCCGACAAAGCTTACTATAGATCCTAATATATCAATCTCCTCCATTGATACAAGAAAATTCATAGCAACCTAGGATCCGAAACATCAAAATATTTTAATTCAAAACTTAAGACACGAATTCGCAAATTCCGACTAAACCTGTATTTTTACGAACATTTGGGAAGTGTCACATACCTTAGATATGTCCACTAGACCCAAATAAACTCCCAAAACTTAAATTAAAACTCATTTAAATCGGTTTTGAAAATCTTATTCCAGAGGATTTTATCGGTCGACCGATCCAAACTTTGGGTCGACCAATAGTTCATATGAACTAGCGGTAAGGCAATTTTAAATTATCGGTCGACCGCAGGACAAATTGGTCGACCGAAAATATCAGAAATTACAGAAACAGATTTGCATTGGCTCACTACTCGTGGTCTCGAATTTCGTATTTCCACTGGACTGTGAGAGACCGCCGTGCGCCCAAGCATATCTACTTTAGATACATGCGCACGTGCTCCCACTCATCCAAAATACTTACGAGACAACGAATCGTGGCCTAAACTCATTCGAAAATACGGAAAAATAAGAACTCAATGAGCCATTTTCATGGAAACCATTCAAACAACAAATTTCTTGTTTGAAAACGTTTGCAACATCATATATACACATGCTGGTATCAACAGAATCAAATATGGAAATCAAACACACTTTAGTACGAAATCCACATTTTTATATAAAACCATTATTTTACACATATATATTTTTAAAGCCTAAACTCGTACATTTCTCAAGTTTACACTTTAAAAGCATTTCCAAGATACAAAAATAAATCAAGTGTAGGTTAATGTTTCCATTTACAACATAACATTAATTATACAAGTGTAGGACTACATGCACACTAGGTGATATCTACATCCTAGCCCATCCCAAAAGTATACCTTCTAGGTATATACCCAAAATATCCTCTCAAGCTATCCGCCTACGCGCACGGATCTGAAAAGAGAGGGCAACAAGAGCCGTAAGTCAAAAGAGACTCAGCGAGCGGCACATTGGCGTCCTCCCTAAAAGCATCAATGTGACACCGCAAAACAACAAACAAGAGGAACAAAGCATAAACATAAGATGCAAGTCATCATATCACGTACGCATCCAAGATTCATGTAATCATGGCAAGGAACCACCCGACTAACCAATTATGTATAGTTTCATTAATTAAGTCAGCGTGTATCACTAACCCCAATCATGGTCAGTCCTCTCATATTTCCATTCTGGTAGAGCGGACCCACACTAGAGAATGTCTCCCGAGTCCGAGGGAACCTATAACCCATCCTCGCAACCCGAGATAGTCCTCTCAATGCGAGCTTTATCCGCCACGCTACCAAGGTCCTGGTACGCGCTACCGGGAATTCCGCGCGACTACAGAACCCTACGGTGATGGCGACCTCACAGCGTAAAATGGGGGCTACTCGGACTCTTTTTACGCGTTATGCAACCGAGCCTCGCACTCATAGCCGCCGCCCGGGCCAATGAGCGACTTCAAACCTCGTTCACCGACCTCTATAGAGGCATCATTCATTAATTGTGCTTATATTCTAATTGGTCCAATCGCTTTCCATCCCCAAGTTCTAGCCCTCCGGGTGTCCTTTCAACCGTTCTAGGCTTCGTAACTCGAGGTTCAACGACCCAATTTCGAAACATCACAAGGCCCCATAGGCAAGCACCAAGTCATACGAGTGTCAGAAAGATATTTTATCCCACTCGATTTCATAAGCTCATAGCATACAAGGCATCCATTTTGAATTAAGCCTAGGTTACACATATCGAATGTCTCTAGAGTCCTATACTCTACATTCGCACATAATCGTATTGTCACACTACTTTAGCATGAGCATCAACACATAGTAGCATCTAGACAATGTTCATAACATTGGCTACATTACATGTACCTAATCATGAAGTACCATTCCACATGGCTAGCATACCATTGACATACGAGCATCATATAAGCATATAAAATATGATCTAATAACAACAAATCATCCAACTAGGATTAATAACCCGGCATAGCATGATTATCATATATATACATCATACTAAGCACACAATTTACACCACATCATGCTAGCATTTCAAGCATATCACAAACACATTCGGTGTAAACCGCTCACCTCAAAAACTATGGAATCCCGCAGCCCTCACCGCAACACCCCGCCGAAACGCAAGAAATCGGTATCTACGTGTAAAGGAGAATCGGGAGAGTGAGGAAATCAAGTTTAATTCAAAAAAATTCAAAGAAAAGGAGATGAGGACCTAAGGGGCTTACGTAGGGCTCCAACAGCACGAGCTCGCAGGTGAAATGGAGGTAAAACCCCAAAACAACACAAATAACAAGTCCTTACCTACTCTACCTAATCCGATCGGTCGACCGAAATAGGAATCGGTCGACCGATAATCCTAAATCAGCAAAAACAGATACGATTTCAACACTCGGTCAACTCGACTCAAAACGCGCACTCGCAGACGCCGCCCGGGCCAATGAGTGACTTCAAACCGCGTTCACCGACCTCCCTAGAGGCATCATTCATTAATTGTGCTTATTTTCTAATTGGTCCAATCATTTCCTATCCCCAAGTTCTAGCCCTCCGGGTGTCCTTTCAACCGTTCTAGGCTTCGTAACTCGAGATTCAACGACCCAATTTCGAGACATCACAAGGCCCCATAGGCAAGCACACCAAGTCATACGAGTGTCAGAAAGGTATTTTATCCCACTCGATTTTATAAGCTCATAGCATACAAGGCATCTGTTTTGGATTAAGCCTAGGTCACACATATCGAATGTCTCTAGAGTCCTTCGCTCAACATTCGCGCATAATCATATCGTCACACTACTTTAGCATGAGCGTCAACACATAGTAGCATCCATACAATGTTCATAACATTGGCTACATTACATGTACCTAATCATGAAGTACCATTCCACATGGCTAGCATACCATTGATGTTGACGACCTTCCTCCGGAGAGGAAAACGAATAGTTGGAGTCGCCACCTAATTTTTATGGAAAACTAGGAAACCGGATAAGGCACGTTGAGATTTTGGTATTCGCTCGTCGATTACGTGTGGGGAAGACAGTACACCCCCACAGCGCTCCTCGAAAGAGGTTACTCAATAGATGATTACAATAATTTTAGATTTATTTTGGCATGTATAAGTATCGCTAAATAATTAAATATAAAATGTAAAGTCCGTTTGTGCGTGTGTGGATGTGGTTATTATTTTTGTTAGTGTTAAGCTCAGCGCGTTTCTGTTTTCTCTTCATCCCCCGCAATTGTTATTATGATTGACATTTTTTAGTATGACCTGAATTATTAGATTTTGGAAGTATCCACCTCCAATTGCAATTTCGGATTGTAAGTGTCCACCTACTATCCATTGATTAAAATTATGTGTTTGTCATATTATTTTAATCGGAAGTATCCACCTCCGATTGTGAATTCGGATTGCAAGTGTCGCTACACGAAATTAATTTTAACTATTGTGTACAGGGCTCAACGCGTTTCCGTTTCCTCATCATCGCCCGGTTATTATTATGAGTGACATTTTTTAATATGACTTGAATTATTAGATTTTGGAAGTATCCACCTCCGATTGCAATTTCGGATTATAAGTGTCCACATAATATCCATTTATTAAAATTATGTGTTTGTCATATTATTTTAATCGGAAGTATCCACCACCGATTGTGAATTCGGATTGCAAGTGTCCACCTACTACCCATTTGTTTATATCAAAATTGCGTGTTTATTTTTGTATATATTTTATTAAATTGGAAGTATACACCTCCGATTGCAAATTCGGGTTGCAAGTGTCTACCTACTAACCATTTATTCGTTTTGTTAATATTGTGATGTTCTGAGAACCAGTATCCACCGAATCCTCCCGTATATTAAAAATATCTAATGTAACGTCTTTTATTTGAGGGGAAGAAATATCCATCTCGTCCCCAATATAATTATTTAAATATCTAATTATACTTCATCAATTAGTTATGAAAATATATGTTTTAACCTTAATTTTTATTATCTAAATAAAATTAATTAGGAATCGGTATGTGTCACGTAATATCGAGAAAGAAGCAATATACATCGCTTTGTTTGACTCATTCATTAAAAATCTATTTCGAAGAAATGTACATCTCTTCCGAATGTATGTAAGTACGTGTCATATACCTATCCCTATGATTTTTTGTTAAAATAAGATAACTAGTACGTAGAGAAGATAATGGAGTGGGTTTCGAGATATTACCTTTGACTCAGAGTTTGAAACGTGTGAGTGTTGTAGGTGAAACGACGGCCGACGATGGTGACTCTGGCGGCAGCGACGATTCTAGCGTGCGGCTTCGTCGGGAAGTCTAGGACGTCGTCAGTGAGATGTGAGTGGTGTTGGTGGCGACCACCGGCAGTGCAGGCGGCACTCCTCTACTTCTCTCTCTCTTTCTCTCATTCTACATTTTTTTCTCTAGATTTTCTTACTTCCTTTTTTTTACTAGTAGATTGTCCTCCCTCATTTCCTCCTCCAGCAGCCCTCTTATATTCCTTTAATCATCTCCACAACTCCCTCATGTAACGTTCACCATTAACACCAAATGTAACCCCTCCACTAACTCTCTATAATGTAACATCTGCCATTAATTCCATCTTGTAACTATCTATGAATTTAAAAAAATTCGAAAATGGTCAGAATCTAACCCAAACGGGCTCAAACTTTATGTGTAGGTAACATGATGAGTGTATGTTCATACACAATTGGTTTGAGCTCATTCTGATTTGTATGTAAAAAGTTATAGCTTCCGGACTAAGACATGTTCGGTATGTGAGCGAACTACACGAGCTCAAAGTTGTGGATACAATTTTTCGAGCAATGGTGATTCAATTACTATGAAATGTTGCAGGTTGATGCGGGATCGAGTTAGCTTTCATACAAAATTGGTTGTTCATCATTTGAATGTGTATAACTTAAGTTATTGTCGATTTAGTGCTGACATATCAATTCTGAAATTCTGAGCCAAATTGATTATCGAGTCTAATTGAACTTGAGTCGGCTTAATCGAGTTAATTGGATTTAATTGGGCCGATCAAGTAAAGTTGTTTTCAATTGTGCTTCACGGCCACCATTAGTGTATTCTAGACCAACTGCAAATAGACAGCCCGGACAAAATGGGGTGTCTACAGTTGCCCCTCTTTGTACAATCCTACGGAAAAGGATTGAGCAAAGATAAAAGATACCACTTTTTGTCCGGTTGAAATGAGGAGTGATAATGCGACATGACAGTTTGACCTCTGCCCTGGGTGAGACATGACAGTTTGACCCCTGACCTGGGTGAGACATGACAGATTGACCCCTACCTTAGGTGAGACATGAGAAAAATAGATAATCAAAAGGAGCTTCTTTTGAACAAACTCGAGGAGCATCTCGTGATCTAATAAACAAGCCCGAGGAGCTTATCGTGACATGGAAATTAAGTCTGAGGAACATCTCACGACTTGGAACTGAAAGAGTAAATGCCCTAAAAGCCAATAATATTGGATATTTTGGCGAACATATTTTTGTAATAAATAGTTTTAGTTTACTTGATTATGGTTATTTATTTATCGCATCGTCATGTTTAATATGTTGTATGAATGTATGTGATAAACCCCATGGACTAAGGCAACAGAATTAGGATCATGATAGTTGATCATGATAATGAGACCTAATGTCTTATAAACCTAAGTCCAGAATGTTCTTAGTCATAGGTGTATTGAGTAGGGGCTCAATGTCACCGGAAAGACTAATACACAGCTTGCTTGCTCATACGATGAGAGTAGTGATCTCATTACTACGCGTGTAGTTGACACTGAAGCAAGTGTGTAGGTGCTCATTGGATGAATGAGTTCACTGAACTGACTTACTCGAAGAATACCAATGGAATCTGTCAATGGTTATTCTTCAGTGTGATAGTTATGCCTTGATCCTTAGACTTGAGTTTATCATAGTATCTTATGTGTTCATGATTTATACTTTAGTGTGTTTCCAAGTATAGCTCAGCTGTACAAGGGAACCATCTGGGTATAAATAATAGCACATGAAGATAGATGATAACCAATAGAGAATCTGTCACCTCCTATGAAGGAGGAGAACATCCTATGTGTCTTTGAATAGAACTAGCTCAGAAAATCCTTGGCCGAGGTACGATGTGAATTAAGAAATGTTCTTAATGTCACAGACGAGCGAATCTATTAAGACAGATATATTTGTTCGAGCTATATTAGAGTTTGACAGATATCCATACTCTAAGCTCATTCGGGATGTTAGAAAGGAACGGAAGGATTATAGGGCATGGGAACTATTCACACAAAGGTTTCAAGTGATGAATACTGATATTCATACCACACGGGTGGTCGTGGCACGTTGCTAGACGTTAACCACGATCTGTGGATAAATATAATTAATTGGTTGAATTAATTATTTGTTAATTAGTTGAATTAACTATTTATCCACTGCCGGCGTGGTACTGAACCTAATGGGTCACACGCAAATGAGATACGATCGCGAAAAACCGAAATTTTGTTCATGGAGGGCCACTTCTGCCTAATGTCCAATGTGTTGGACCAAAGGTTTTGCAAAATCCAGAGGGTCTGAATTTGCCAAACGGAAATATAGGAGTTTTATTTTATGCAATGCATGAATAAAACTATATATATGAATAGGTCATCTTCTCGGGAGAGACTGAGAAGCTAGAACGCGGCGCCGATCGCACGAGGAAACCCTACGCCGCTAGCACGGTCGTCATCTCCTCCGTTGATCGGTCGTCCGCCGCCACCTCTCTTCCCTCCGACGTGCGACGTCGGCGAGCTTGGAAGCCAAGGCAACCGCGCTCGGTGAAGCTCCGGCTGACTGCACCGCTGTCGTTGAAGCTCCGGCCGACAGTGCGACACCTTGGATCCCACCGGACAGTCGACCTTCAACCTCCCGGCCGGCCGACAGCGACGACGCCAAGCTTCGGCTGATCTTCGTTTGCGTGTAAGTGTTACACGACGACGAGCCGGAAAGTCTGGACGACGGCATCCTCGTCGACTGGTTGAGGAGACGACTAACACGGTGATTGGTTGCCGAGAAATTTTTCTCCGGCAAGGATCGACGGTGAGGATCGCGGGCTGTGTCAGCTGCAGCGTCTGGAAGAAGAAGAAGAAGAAGAATAAAGGGTTATTCTTAACGGGCCGAAACTTGTTTAAAGCCCAAGACTCCGGTTTTAATTCGATTAAAATCGGATTTCGGTTTCGCGTACGTCTCAGCGTGGACTAGCGTTAGAGGCCGGGTACTTTCGCGGCTCTATTCATCAGACTCCGAGGATCGTTACGTGGCGTGTTCGACCCGCCAAGGTATTTCGATAAAACTCGTACCGCGATTAGTTGCATGATAGGATCGCGTTAAAATTAATTAGATTAATTTTAATTATCATGCGTGGTTACATGTGATGTAATTGTTTCGATTATTATAGCATACCAATGTGATCCTGTATTCGGGTACACGGGGCTTTTGTATTAAAAATTTTAAATTTCCGCTGCGCATCTGATGTCGTATTGACCCCGATAACCCAACAGTGGTATCAGAGCTATCTTTGGTTTTGCTATAATAATCTTCGATATTTGATCACGACGTAATAATATTAATTGTTAATATTATAACTTATATGCGATGCATGTAATTTACCGCACACTAACTAAGAGTTGGACATAAAACCCTAAACGAATTAAATTTTGAAATTAGTTCAAAAGCATGTTTAGGTCGTCGTGATCGAATTATCGTATTTATTTTTATTCATATTTGATATGAATGGTTTGTGTGGTGAAGGATGATCATGGACTAGGCCGCTCTAATGGTATGTAGTAGGAATTTTTGTAATGTAAAATATAGCCTGCGTGCTATGCCTCTCTCTTCGAAAAGCAAGTTCCCCGTGTAATAATTAATTTTATTTTATCCTTTTTCTGCTTTTTAGAAAAGTTGTAGTAGGATATAAAATATTATGTAATTGAAGATCGTGAAGAGTTCACGGCGGGAAGAAGAAGTTCGAGAAGAAGTTCGAGGAATTACAATCAAGTGCATCAGATGCAAGCTGCTACATACGCGTTAGAATTCCACTCAGTAGCTCGAGTGGATTAGGTAGATGTCCATGATCATCTGGTGGTTTAGCATGCTTTGTTTCTATTTTTGATAATTGTTATCATGTTGTTTTGTAACATGCCTTGTATGCGATACATGCCTTGTTATGATCAAACATAGAAATGCATGCTAGGATAATAAGATGAGACCTTAAAAGCATAATCTGCTTAAAAACTGATTCCCTAAACCTTCAGATTTAAATTCAAGTATTGTGGTTTTAGCTTTGCGAAAAACCCTAGCCGCCCTCCATTAATGATGAAATAGAGTCAAGTGTTTGACCTAATCGACTTGATGTGTACACGCATGGTTGCTTAGGTAAAAACACTGGGTATTAATCATTCACACATACCTGTGTGTAAGTGGGTAAACCGATTAGATAAGTCTCGTTGCGAAAAACGCAAAGACTTGTCTCATAGTTTTACGCCACTTGGAATGGAGGTTATACTTGACTAAATTATTATGGTTTGTTGCGAAAAACGCAAGACCATGAATAATTAGAGGCTAAAACAAGGAGTTACATAGAGATGTAATTGACAAAGCAAGTTGTCTACCGATCAGAAAAATGTAGTCGTCATGCAAACGTGAGATTACGTTTTTGCTGATTGGATCCTTATCTCACTAAGAATTTGATTTTCGTCTCATGTTTGAAGGTTGCATGATTCGTAGAAAAATAGTGGGAGCATCACTTAGAATTAACCATAATCTATTTGATGTTTTATTTCAAGTAAATAATTGCATGCTAAATTATCTTTTGTTTTTGTATCTTTGAATGCTTGTAGATGAGTGGTTTGCCTTTACATAACATTCTTGATGCGAACAAACTGACTGGACCAAACTATATCGATTGGCTGCGCAATGTTAAACTGGTCCTCGCTATTCAAAAGGTAGCGTATGTTCTCGAGTGTCCCATGCCTGTTCTTAACGAACAGTCCACTGATGATGAGCGAGTTCAGGCTGACCAATGGAAGCAAGATGAGATGCTTGCGAAGTGTATCATCTTGGCCTCCATGAGCAATGAGTTGCAACGTCAGCATGAAAATCTGGATAGTGGTAGTATAATGCTCCGTCTGAAGGAGCTTTATGCTGAGCCTGATAGGACTGCTAGATATGAGATATCTAAGGAGCTTTTTAGGGCTAGAATGAATGAAGGAGAGTCCGTGCAGATCCATGTTCTCAAGATGATCGATTTGATCGAGCGACTTGGGCAACTTGGACTTGCGATGGATCACGAGTTGAGTATCGACTTGGTCCTTCAATCACTCCCGCCCTCCTATGCTCCTTTTGTCCTGAACTTCCATATGAATAAGTTGGAAGCAACCCTTCCAGAACTCCTCAACATGCTGAGGACTGCTGAGAGCTCTGTCACGAAGGACAGGGGCAAGGCTGTGATGGTGGTTAGTACTTCTAAGACCAATGGAAAGTCCAATGGTGCTAAGAAGAACAAGAAGACCATCGCTGCCAAGAAGAACATGAAGGCAAAGGGAAAGGCTAAGAAGAAGGCGAAAGCCGATTCTAAGTCCGAGGACAAGTGCTTTGAATGTGGCAAAGCTGGACACTGGAAGAGGAACTGCAAGGTTCACCTTGAGAAGGTGAAAATGGCTAAGGTAGCCGGGCCCTCAGGTGTGTTCATTATTGAGATCAATCTCTCTAGTAAAGATTCTTTAGATTGGGTATTAGATACCGGGTGTGTCTCACACATTTGCATATCGATGCAGGGACTAAAGAATCCTAGAAGGTTGGCGAAAGGAGAAGTTGACCTTAGAGTTGGCAACAAAGCAAGAGTTGCTGCGCTGGCTGTAGGGACATATGAGATCCGATTGCCTACCGGAAGAGTACTAGAGCTTAGGGATTGTTATTTCGTACCAGCACTTAGTAGAAATTTGATTTCTGTTTCAACTCTTTGTAAGAGTGGTTTTAAATTCGTATTTGAGAACAATAGTTGTTCATTTTCATTCAAAAACGAGTTTTATGGTTCTGGTACATTATACGATGATCTCTATTTCATTGATACACTTCATGAAGTGTATAATGTTGAACAACCTATAAAGAGGAATAGAGATAGTGTAAACGAGACGTATCTCTGGCATTGTAGACTTGGTCATATCAGTGAGACAAGACTAAACAAGCTCTACAAAGAGAGGTTAATTGAACCGGATGTTTATGAAACATACCCTACTTGTGAGCCTTGTCTCAAAGGAAAGATGACCAAATCTCCATTTACTGGACATGGAGAGAGAGCAAAGGAGTTGCTTGAGCTGGTACATACTGATGTATGTGGACCCATGTCTACGAGTGCAAAGGTGGCTACTCTTATTTCATTACATTCACGGATGATCTCTCTAGATTTGGATATGTGTACTTAATGAAGTACAAATCCGAATCTTTTGAGAAATTCAAGGAATATAAGAATGAAGTAGAGAAGCAAACTGGAAAGAGTATTAAAGCACTACGATCAGATCGTGGAGGAGAATACTTGAGTACAGAGTTTACCGAATATCTCAAGGAGAATGGGATTCTCTCACAGTGGACTCCCCCTTATACACCCCAGTTGAATGGAGTGTCTGAGAGGAGAAACAGAACTTGTTAGACATGGTTCGTTCTATGATGAGTCACACTACACTTCCAGTTACTTTCTGGGGCTATGCTCTAGAAACTGCGGCGCACGTACTAAATCGGGTTCCCAGCAAATCCGTGGATACAACCCCATATGAGATATGGAGAGGGAAGAAACCTGGTCTTAAATTTGTTAAGATTTGGGGTTGCCCTACTTATGTTAAGAAACAGTATCCTGATAAGCTGGAAACAAGATCGGAAAAATGCTTTTTCATTGGCTATCCAAGAGAGGGTCTTGGATACTATTTCTGGCATCCACAAGAACAAAAGGTGTTTGTTGCCAGAAATGCAGTATTCCTTGAGAAGGAATTCCTGCTAGATGGTTGTTGTGGAAATGAGGTAGTACTTGAGGAAACTCAAGGGCTAGAGTAACATTGATCCTGTTCCTGTACCCGAAATAGTAGTGCAACCAGATGTGCCACAAACTGTTAGGAGATCTACCAGGAAGCGAAAGCAACCTGAAAGATTGGTTTACATAGCTGATGAAAACCAAGAAGTGCAAGTCATACTGGATGACGAGCCAAACTCCTACACAGAAGCTATGCAGAGTAGCGACAGCGGGAAGTGGCTAAAAGCCATGATTTCCGAAATGGATTCCATGAGTACCAATGAGGTTTGGGACTTAGTGGATGCACCTGAGGGAGTGAGTCCCATTGGGTGCAAATGGGTCTTCAAGAAGAAGATCGGAGCAGATGGCAATGTAGATACCTACAAAGCCAGACTGGTAGCTAAAGGCTTCAGACAGAAGCAAGGGGTCGATTATGACGAGACCTTCTCACCAGTAGCAATGCTCAAATCCATTCGGATATTACTTGCGATAGCTGCATACCATGACTATGAGATATGGCAAATGGACGTAAAGACGGCATTCCTAAATGGAAACCTCGAAGAGGATGTGTACATGACACAACCCGAGGGCTTTATCTCTAGTGGGAGCGAAAGCAAGGTATGCAAGCTGAAGAGGTCCATTTACGGACTTAAGCAAGCTTCTCGAAGCTGGAACATCCGTTTTGATGAGACAGTCAAATCGTTTGACTTTATCAAAAATGAGGATGAACCATGTGTATACAAGAAGGTTAGCAAGAGTGCTATTACTTTCTTAGTATTGTATGTAGATGACATACTACTTATTGGAAATGATGTTCCAATGATGCAGTCAATAAAAGTTTGGTTGTCACAGCAGTTCTCCATGAAGGATTTAGGAGAAGCTTCCTACGTCCTAGGCATTAAGATCTATAGAGATAGATCTAAGAGGATAATCGGATTATCCCAATCGAATTATATCGATAAAGTGCTAAAGCGGTTTAGCATGGAAAATAGCAAGAAAGGGTTCTTGCCATATAATCATGGAATTCAGCTCTCTAAAGGAATGGCACCGAAAACGCCAGAAGAGAGAGATCGCATAAAGAATATCCCATATGCATCCGCTATTGGGTCTATTATGTAATGCTGTGTACCAGGCCAGATGTGGCCTATGCTCTTGGAGTGACGAGCAGATATCAATCTGATCCCGGTGAAGGTCACTGGACTGCCGTTAAGAGTATCCTTAAGTACTTGAGAAGAACTAAGGATATCTTCTTAGTATATGGCGGCGAATCAGAGTTGAAAGTTGAGGCCTATACGGACTCAAGCTTTCAATCAGATAAGGATGACAGCAAATCGGTTTCAGGGTTTGTCTTTACCCTGAATGGCGGTGCGGTTAGTTGGAAAGTTCCAAGCAACCGACCGTAGCAGACTCAACTACAGAGGCCGAATATATTGCTGCTTCAGAAGCAGCAAAAGAGGCTGTTTGGATGAGAAAGTTCATTACTGAACTTGGAGTGGTTCCAGGGATACAGGATCCTATGCCGTTGTTATGTGATAACAATGGGGCTATTGCGCAAGCAAAGGAACCAAGGTCTCATCAGAGATCCAAACACATTCTGAGGCGCTTTCATTTGATGAAGGGAATTCATTGAAAGAGGCAAAACCAAGATACAAAAGGTTGACACAAAAGATAACATAGCTGATCCTTTTACTAAGGCACTTCTCAAAAGACGTTTGAGAGCCATTTCGACAAGATGGGCGTGAGACGCATGTGCGATTGGCTTTAAGTGCAAGTGGGAGATTGAAAGAGTAAATGCCCTAAAAGCCAATAATATTGGATATTTTGGCGAACATATTTTGTAATAAATTTTTGTTTACTTGATTATGGTTTATTTATCGCATCGTCATGTTTAATATGTTGTATGAATGTATGTGATAAACCCCATGGACTAAGGCGACAGAATTAGGATCATGATAGTTGATCATGATAATGAGACCTAATGTCTTATAAACCTAAGTCCAGAATGTTCTTAGTCATAGGTGCATTGAGTAGGGGCTCAATGTCACCGGAAAGACTAATACACAGCTTGCTTGCTCATACGATGAGAGTAGTGATCTCATTACTACGCGTGTAGTTGACACTGAAGCAAGTGTGTAGGTGCTCATTGGATGAATGAGTTCACTGAACTGACTTACTCGAAGAATACCAATGGAATCTGTCAATGGTAATTCTTCAGTGTGATAGTTATGCCTTGATCCTCAGACTTGAGTTTATCATAGTATCTTATGTGTTCATGATTTATACTTTAGTGTGTTTCCAAGTATAGCTCAGCTGTACAAGGGAACCATCTGGGTATAAATAATAGCACATGAAGATAGATGATAACCAATAGAGAATCTGTCACCTCCTATGAAGGAGGAGAACATCCTATGTGTCTTTGAATAGAACTAGCTCAGAAAATCCTTGGCCGAGGTACGATGTGAATTAAGAAATGTTCTTAATGTCACAGACGAGCGAATCTATTAAGACAGATATATTGTTCGAGCTATATTAGAGTTTGACAGATATCCATACTCTAAGCTCATTCGGGATGTTAGAAAGGAACAGAAGGATTATAGGGCATGGGAACTATTCACACAAAGGTTTCAAGTGATGAATATTGATATTCATACCACACGGGTGGTCGTGGCACGTTGCTAGACGTTAACCACGATCTGTGGATAAATATAATTAATTGGTTGAATTAATTATTTGTTAATTAGTTGAATTAACTATTTATCCACTGCCGGCGTGGTACTGAACCTAATGGGTCACACGCAAATGAGATACGATCGCGAAAAACCGAAATTTTGTTCATGGAGGGCCACTTCTGCCTAATGTCCAATGTGTTGGACCAAAGGTTTTGCAAAATCCAGAGGGTCTGAATTTGCCAAACGGAAATATAGGAGTTTTATTTTATGCAATGCATGAATAAAACTATATATATGAATAGGTCATCTTCTCGGGAGAGACTGAGAAGCTAGAACGCGGCGCCGATCGCACGAGGAAACCCTACGCCGCTAGCACGGTCGTCATCTCCTCCGTTGATCGGTCGTCCGCCGCCACCTCTCTTCCCTCCGACGTGCGACGTCGGCGAGCTTGGAAGCCAAGGCAACCGCGCTCGGTGAAGCTCCGGCTGACTGCACCGCTGTCGTTGAAGCTCCGGCCGACAGTGCGACACCTTGGATCCCACCGGACAGTCGACCTTCAACCTCCCGGCCGGCCGACAGCGACGACGCCAAGCTTCGGCTGATCTTCGTTTGCGTGTAAGTGTTACACGACGACGAGCCGGAAAGTCTGGACGACGGCATCCTCGTCGACTGGTTGAGGAGACGACTAACACGGTGATTGGTTGCCGAGAAATTTTTCTCCGGCAAGGATCGACGGTGAGGATCGCGGGCTGTGTCAGCTGCAGCGTCTGGAAGAAGAAGAAGAAGAAGAATAAAGGGTTATTCTTAACGGGCCGAAACTTGATTTAAGCCCAAGATCCGGTTTTAATTCGATTAAAATCGGATTTCGGTTTCGCGTACGTCTCAGCGTGGACTAGCGTTAGAGGCCGGGTACTTTCGCGGCTCTATTCATCAGACTCCGAGGATCGTTACGTGGCGTGTTCGACCCGCCAAGGTATTTCGATAAAACTCGTACCGCGATTAGTTGCATGATAGGATCGCGTTAAAATTAATTAGATTAATTTTAATTATCATGCGTGGTTACATGTGATGTAATTGTTTCGATTATTATAGCATACCAATGTGATCCTGTATTCGGGTACACGGGGCTTTTGTATTAAAAATTTTAAATTTCCGCTGCGCATCTGATGTCGTATTGACCCCGATAACCCAACAGGAACGTGTTTGAGAAGAGCATCTTTGTATAAAAAATGAATCGTTGAGCATCTCAAAAGTTTGTGAGCTTGGAGTTGATGAAGTTGACTTTACCCTACCCTAGGATGAGCGGGTGAAGATGTATTATAGATTCGAGGAGCAACTCGTAATCTGGGGAGCAATTCTGACGAGCATTTCATAATATGGAGCGATATTGGAGCAACCAAAAGGAGCCTCTTTTGGTTAAATTGTAAATTAGAGGAGCATCTTAGAGCGATGTTGGAGCAACCAAAAGGAAATCTAAACTTCAAGAAGTTCGTCAAAATTTGGAGCGTTAATGGCGATAACCAAAAAGAGCGTCTCTTAGCCAAAAATAAACCCGAGGAGCGTCTCATGGTTTGGAGAAGTTTTGAAACAACCAAAATGAGCCTCTTTTGGCTAAATTACAGACTTAGGACCAACTCGAAATCCGAAGAGACAAGTCCGAGGAGCGTCTCGAGACTCGACGAGTTTGTTGGAAACGATTTGGAGTGGAGTTCGCTGGAAAGAAGAAAAAAAGTTTTTTTTTTTTTTGCTTGTTTGATAGAGCCGAGGAGCATTAGAAAGTGGATCATATCGCTTTTACTGTAGGGAGATTTCAATGTTTCTGAAAATGTCAGCGCTTGCTCATTAGAAGTGGATCATATCGCTTCAAGTGTCATATTCTCAGCTTATACAGTGCAGATAGTTACGAAAAATTGCCCCAGTTTAGATATTTTTTTTCAAAAGTTGCACTAGCTGGATGTCAGAATGCGATTCTGTTTCTCTCCTCAGGTCAATTTTGATAGAAAATTTGCCCCAGTTTGGCTGCCAGAGCCTACTGTTCGAATTTGTCAGAAAATTTGCCCCAGTTTGATTTTTCGGATGCGATTCAAATTTTTCTTTCGAAAATTTGCTACAATTTGAACTTTCAGAATGTGCTTCGAATTTTTTAGAATACTTATCACAGTTTGACAGTGAAACATTGTTGCTTGTACAAATTCATTTCTGCATGGCATGTTGAATTGCCGCAGTTTAAATCTTCTGTGAAGTTACTTTTCTTAGGTGGTTTCTGTGTTCTCATTTTGCTTTCGTCACTCGAGTTTTTGTTTGGTCTACAACTTGTCGAAATATGTGACGACTATGCAGCTAGCTTGTTCTTTTGTTGAGAAAAATTATCGGTTTGAACCTCTACAATTGGAAGTATGTACTTTGAAGCAAAATCTTTTTCAAAATCAAATTGCCCCTTCTTGAACATATCTTCCTTAAAAGTGGATCTAAGAAAAAGAAAATCATGTGAGAAAATGGAGTTCTGCAAATTTCGCAGGGAATGATTCTTAAAATGCATGTTCTTAGTTTAAAATAATAAGAGAAAATTTCGCAACTTAAGCCCTAACTAGTTTGGCTAGGCTACCCTTTCAGATTCCTAGCGGGCACTTTTTGAGCATCGTATAATTTCTACTGTTATTTTGTTCTTTCTTTTTTCATGAATTCTTCTGTAGGATTTGAGCTCCTAAACCAGTCATGCTTGATTTTCTCGAGTCTTCTAATGGAAGTAATTGTACATTGTTGCATTTTAGCTCATCTGATGTGAAAAGGTCTTATGTAGTAGCTTCTTGATAGTTTGAACTAAATATAGTATGATTCTTTGGTGCTTCTTCTTCTTCTTTTTTCTTTTTCTTCTTTTGTCCAACACTCCTTGGATTGTAGTTTATCTTTTAACTTTAATTCTAACATTGGTGATGAAATAATCCAGTTACTCGATAAACACAGACATAAGGTAGCTTGTATACTCATACCTAAGCCATCGTTTGACGTAAAAGTAAACATGGATCATATGAATACTTCTAATTTTTAGACAACGTTTAGGCAGCGGAGTAAGTGTTTGCGCATTCCTTTTTCTTTTTCTCTTTTCAACATTCCTCATGTTGTAATTATCTTTTGACGTGAATTCCGACATTGGTGATGAAGGAATCCAGTTACTCGATAAATACAGACTTAAGATGCTTTGTATACTCATACCCTAAGTTATCGTTTTACATAAAAGTAAACATGGAGCTAATGAATACTTCTAGTTACTAGATAACTTTGAGAAGCGGAGTAAATGTTTATGCTTTCCCTTTTTTTCATTCTTTTGAAGACGAAGAAGAATCACAACTGGTATTCAGTTAATCCCGTGTGAATGCTACCTACAGACCTTTACCCATCATTTGAGCATCAATGCTTTTCGCAAAGTGTTGCTTCGTTGTCTGTTTTGTTGATCTCGAGCCATCGTGGCTTGTAAATCGTATATGTATAGTGGAGAATGCTCTTTCTTTTTTCTTCTTCTTTTTTTTTTTTGAAGTTGCTAAATATTCCTCTTATTATGTTAAAACTTGAAAGATGCAATTTTCGAATTATTCTCTGCAGAAATATGGTGGTGAGAGTTCATGTACTTTGAAAAATTGGACTTTTTAAAATTTGAAAAAAAATTGTTCAAAGCGCATTGCTAAAAATTTGCTTCCAATTTAGAGTAATCTTATTTTAAAAGAAAGTAGTGAGCATATATAGAAAACGCATGTAAAGACTTGAAGTAAACTAAACAAAATAGCTCGCGCCCGCAAAAAAAAGAAATCTATGGCCTCTTCATCTTCTTATTCATTGCTGGCCTTCTCAAAGAGAAAGTTCTGAAAGAAGGGTTGCCTTCCAATTATGATGTTGTCATTGTGCTAGTGCTAATCGTTGGATCCAAATTTGGGAGCTTTAACTTTCCAGAATTGATCAGTCTGTATAACGTGTCCCAAAGGTTAAGCAGTTGTCCATTGAGTGTCCTTGATTTCCACTATGAAATTCGCAATATACATTAACGTCATATCACGCATGATATGGTGGAAGAAATTGACGACCGGGGATTGATGTAGCAGGCCTTCGGCGAAGCAACCTCTGAATAAATCTGTTTTGCGGGAGAGGCAATGGTTTCCGATTAGCCCGACTTTGTTGTTTTCGAGGCTGAGGAGTACAATGCTATGACACTTGGTATGGTGGTTGTTGATATTGAGGAGCTTGATGCTGATAAGCTGATGATTGCTACTGATAACTTTTAGCCTGATAGTTGCCCTTGCCAGTAGTCTTGTAGGGCGATTGTGCGGCGGATGAGTCTGCAGTAGCAATATGAATGTAATGACATCCTCCTCCTTTTCAACATTTTTGTTACTTTCAACATATTTGAGAGTAGGCTCGATCCTTACACTGTATGTATTAGGTGAGCAAAATCTGTAGCTTTGGCGCAAGAATATTTATATTGAATGTTCAAGCATTCTAATTCAATGAATGTGTCCACAAGTTCTTTCTCAGTCATTGGCAGCTCTATCTGTGCTGCCTCATTCCTCCATCTTAGTGCAAATGTACGTAATCTTCGTTCTTGTTCATGGTCAGTTTTTTTAATGACGATTTGTCAGGCAAAAAAGTCAGAATTGTATTTATACTGTTTTAAGAATGCATTAGCCAGTTGTTCCATTTACGTTTTTCTTTCTTATCCAGGTTAAGATACCATTTCATCGATGGGCCGGTCAAGCGCTCTTGGAAGTAATAGAGCATCATACTCTTGTTTTTTAGATATGCCCCCATCTTACTACAATACATTTGTACATGAATGAGGGGATCAGTCGTCCCTTTGTATTTCTCAAAATTAGGGACCTTAAAGTCCTTTGGGATCTCTAGATCAGTAACAATGCAAAACTACGAAGGGTCTATTGTGCCCTGACTTCCTTCCAATGTCCTAAGCTTATTCAGAATATACGTCATTTGCTCCTCAGATTGTTGCTTCATTGTTGTTGGTTGGGTTATGTTAGTAGCAAGTACAACATGCATGTTCAGATTGGCAGCCATATGAACTGGTGGGACTTGAGCCGCAAGTGGTGCAGTCTCATACTGATAAGATTCTTGTGGGGGTCGCAGTGGTTGATGATGGGGTCCTTCAAAAGCTGAGGCAGATCCCATATGTTGCTTAGGCTCGTGAGGTGAGAAGCCCGGAAGTGATGATTGTTGTTGTTGGCTACTCTGTACTTGTGCCATCAATACTCGAACTTGTGCTGCTAATTCTGTGTTCTCTTTTTGTACGAGAGCTAAAGTTCTTCCCTTAGAGTTTGCTCTATAGTTCGATTCTGAATGTCTTCATAGGTGTCCATAATTTTCTTTTATCGGGTGAAATATTGTAATAAAAAAGAAGAATAAAAAATAAAATAAAAGGCATAGTAATGACAAAATGTTAACAATATTTATGCTGGTAAGGATGATTTTTGGGTGTCTACTAAAGTCTGGGCTTACGGATTACCTACGCAAATTGTACGCAAGCTCTGATTATCCCAGTGGTTTGTCTATCAGCCTGTTATTGCTGAGGCTCCTCCTGACGACCAATATACATGGTATATCAGCTCGGGGTACTACCCAGATAACATCTTGGCTGGGGTAAAGGGCCAGGCATTACGGACTACCCACGCACATTGTACGCAAGCTCCGATTGTCCTGGCAAGGGAAATGGGCATATGCCCTAGGTCATCGTATATGATGCAAGATATGTAAACTAAATGTAAAAAAGACAATAAAGACATTAAAATAATAATCATAATAATAAAGTAAGCATGCATGCATATGTGCTAAACTAAATCCAAAATTATTTTAATCACCTAAAACGAGCTTGACGAGTCCCCAGTGGAGTCGCCATCGGTTGACGACCTTCCTCCGGAGATGAAAAAGAATGGTTGGAGTCGCCACCTAATTTTTATGGAAAACTAGTAAATCGGATAAGGCACGTTGAGATTTTGGTATTCACTCGTCGGTTACGTGTGGGGAAGACAGTACACCCCTACAATGCCCCTCGAAAGAGGGTACTCAGTAGATGATTACAATAATTTTAGATTTATTTTAGCATGTATAAGTATATCGCTAAATAATTAAATATAAAATGTAAAGTTCGTTTGTGCGTGTGTGGATGTGGTTATTATTTTTGTTAGTGTTGGGCTCAGCGCGTTTTCATTTCCTCTTCATCGCCCTCAATTGTTATTATGATTGACATTTTTTAGTATGACTTGAATTATTAGATTTTGGAAATATCCACCTCCAATTGCAATTTCGGATTGTAAGTGTCCACCTACTATCCATTGATTAAAATTATGTGTTTGTCATATTATTTTAATCGGAAGTATCATCCTCCGATTGTGAATTCGGATTGCAAGTGTCGCTACACGAAATTAATTTTAATTTTTGTGTACAGGGCTCAGCGCGTTTCCGTTTCCTCATCATCGCCCGGTTATTATTATGAGTGATATTTTTTAATATGACTTGAATTATTAGATTTTGAAAGTATCCACCTCCGATTGCAATTTCGGATTGTAAGTGTCCACATACTATCCATTTATTAAAATTATGTGTTTGTTATATTATTTTAATCGGAAGTATCCACCTCCGATTGTGAATTCGGATTGCAAGTGTCCACCTACTACCCATTTGTTTATATCAAAATTGTGTGTTTATTTTTGTATATATTTTATTAAATTGGAAGTATATACCTCCGATTGCAAATTCGGGTTGCAAGTGTCTACCTACTAACCGTTTATTCGTTTTGTTAATATTGTGATGTTCTGAGAACCAGTATCCACCGAATCCTCCCATATATTAAAAATATCTAATGTAACGTCTTTTAGTTGAGGCGAAGAAATATCCATCTCGTCCTCAATATAATTATTTAAATATCTAATTATACTTCATCAATTAGTTATGAAAATTTATGTTTTAACCTTAATTTTTATTATCTAAATAAAATTAATTAGGAATCGGTATGTGTCACGTAATATCGAGAAAGAAGAAATATACATCGCTTTGTTTGACTCATTCATTAAAAATCTATTTCGGAGAAATGTACATCTCTTCCGAATGTATGTAAGTACGTGTCATATACCTATCCCTATGATTTCTTGATAAAATAAGATGACTAGTACGTCGAGAAGATAATGGAGTGGGTTTCGAGATATTACCTTTGACTGTGAGTTTGAAACGTGTGAGTGTTGTAGGTGAAACGACGGCCGACGATGGGGACTCTGGAGCAGCGACGATTCTAGCGAGCGGCTTCGTCGGGAAGTCTAGGACGTCGTCAGTGAGATGTCAGTGGTGTTGGTGGCGACCACCGGCAGTGCAGGCGGCACTCCTTTACTTCTCTCTCTCTCTTTCTCTCATTCTACAATTTTTCTCTAGATTTTCTTACTTCCTTTTTTTACTAGTAGATTGTCCTCCCTCATTTCCTCCTCCAGAAGCCCTCTTATATCCCTTTAATCATCTCCACAACTCCCTCATGTAACGTTCACCATTAACACCAAATGTAACCCCTCCACTAACTCTCTATAATGTAACATCTGCCATTAATTCCATCTTGTAACTGTCTATGAATTTAAAAAATTCGAAACTTGTCAGAATCTAACCCAAACGGGCTCAAACTTTATGTGTAGGTAACATTATGAGTCTATGTTCATACAAAATTTGTTTGAGCTCATTCTGATTTGTATGTAAAAAGTTATAGCTTTCGGACTAAGACCTGTTCGGTATGTGAGCGAACTACACGAGCTCAAAGTTGTGGATACAATTTTTCGAGCAATGGTGATTCAATTACTATGAAATGTTGCAGGTTGATGCGGGATCGAGTTAGCTTTCATACAAAATTGGTTGTTCATCATTTGAATGTGTATAACTTAAGTTATTGTCGATTTAGTGCTGACATGTCAATTCTGAAATTCTGAGCCAAATTGATTATCGAGTCTAATTGAACTTGAGTCGGCTTAATCGAGTTAATTGGATTTAATTGGGCCGATCAAGTAAAATTGTTTTCAATTGTGCTTCACGGCCACCATTAGTGTATTCTAGACCAACTGCAAACAGACAGCCCGGACAAAATGGGGTGTCTACAATTGACATACGAGCATCATATAAGCATATAAAATATGATCTCATAACAACAAATCATCCAATTAGGGTTTATAACCCGGCATAGCATGATTATCATATATATACATCATACTAAGCACACAATTTACACCACATCATGCTAGCATTCCGAGCATATCACAAACACATTCGGGGTAAACCGCTTACCTCAGAAACTATGGAATTCCCGCAGCCCTCACCGCGACACTCCGCCGAAACGCAAGATATTGGTATCTACGCGTAAAGGAGAACCGGGAGAGTGAGGAAATCAAGTTTAATTCAAGAAAAATCAAAGAAAATGAGATGAGGACCTAAGGACTTACCTAGGGTTCCAGGTATCCCGAGCTCGCAGGTGGAAGTGAAGGAAAACCCCAAAACCACACAAATAACAAGTCCTCACCTACTCTATCTAAACCGATCGGTCGACCGAAACAGGAATCGGTCGACCGATAATCCTGAAATTAGCAAAAACAAATACGATTTCAGCACTCGGTCTACTCGACTCAAAACGCGCACTTACACCGACGGGTCCCCTACTAGGCTAGCCTTAAGGTCGCATGCAATTATCCTCAAATATAACCAAGCACGCATATAAACTCAAAACCGAAAACAAAAGCGAACACTGATCTCACAACGCCAGCGGTTGCAAGTGGCTGCATATCATTGTCGTGTTTATTTATCTCATTTATGTATGTTAATTGCTCATGTAATGGATGTATTCAATTCCTTTGACCGGGTAGACAAAGGGGCTTGGGGGTTGTCCAAGCATCTTAAGGGAGGCCGACGGCTTGTGGCGGTCACCAAGTGTGTTAGTGGTTTTTGTAAGTACATGCGTAGGCAAGGACACAGGAGTTAGGCATTGTTGGCCGACTCATTTTCCACTAAACTACATTTCTTGTGTATGGTGTGTTCATTCTTCCCTAGATCCTAGTTAAGCATCCTTGTTCCTTTCCGGTATTCAAGGACTGTAAAGGAGACTTTGATCAAGTTGGTATCAGAGCTTAGGAGCGTGGAAGATCGAGGAATGGCTGTTACAAGGCTTGACACGGTCACGGCACCACATGAAGGCGAAGAGGACGTTCGGCGCTCGGAAGAGGAGGCGCGCGTACAAGAAGTGTCCAACTGAGAGGAGTCGCGGGAGAATCGGATGGGGCGCTTGGAGGAGCGCTTGGACCGAATGGCGGGGCTCGTGAAGAGGATGCTCGAAGCGCAAGTCCAAGGAGTTTCCATGCAATCCCGGCCTCCCGTAGCGCCTATGGCGCGACAGAAGGCGGCGGTCCGAGCGATCGTGGGGGAGCATGGGGAACCTTTGCATCATATGCGTGGACGTGAAGAAGGCCAAGTGTTGGATCGGGAAGCAGCTCGGGAGGAGCCCGAGGCATCCACAGGCGCACGGTCCGAGCAAGGATGGCCGAGTGGCTTCGCCCCCATTAGGGTCGATGCGAAGTTGGAGCTTCCGATGTATGACGGCGAGGTGAATGACGAGAAGTTGGACAGGTGGATAGACCAGTTAGAGTCCTATTTCTCTCTTTACGGGCATGACGATGCCCAACGCATAGGATTCGCAAGACTCAAACTTGTATCCCATGCATTGGTGTGGTGAAAATTCCCACCTATGGACGCGGGGCGCCGCAGGAGTCACATGGACCGCATTCAAGGTGCTCTTAAAGGAGCAATTCTACCCGGTAGGGTATGACGACGAGCGGTGGAGGAGGTGGCTCTACTTGAGGCAAGGCAGTGAGCAAAGTGTACAAGAGTACACTACGGAGTTCCGGAGGCGTGCCTTGGCGCTGGCATTCCATTGGAGGACCGAGAAGTCCTACGCAAGTACCTCACGGGGCTGCATGAAGAGCTCAGGGCAGAGGTCGAATTATACCCTATCATAGACGTGGGGGATGCTTGCAAAAAAGCCATGGCATTTTAGAAGCTGAACCGCACGAGCGCGCGGGGCAAAGCCATGCAAGGCGCGGGCGCGGGCAAGAGCAAGGGCAAGGGCAAGGGCAAACAAGGTGCAGCTAAGGGCAGCACGGGAGAAGAACCACATCAAAAAGAAGTGCAAAGATGTGGAGTGTGGCCACTTCAAGAAGAAGGGCCACATCAAACAGAAGTGTTGGAAGTTGCATACAGAGTTGGCACCAAAGAGAAAGGGCACGGACAAGGGCAAGGCGGCGTTGTGGCAACCGCGGACGCGGGCGCGGACGGGACACCGTTGGCGATGCATGAGGCGGACCTGACACTTGCATTGATGGTGCATGCTAAGGGAGCCAGAGGGGAGGCCATGGACAACAAGAGCAAGGCGGTGCAAGCCGAGCCAAGAGCGGGCGCAAGGGAGAGTGAGGAGCTCTTCCAACTACGGATCCAAGTGAAGCAAGGCTTGGTGAAAGCAATCATTGATCCGGGAAGCTAGAAGAGCCTCACCTCCGAGAGCCTAGTACAGAAGTTGGGGTTGGCTGCTAGCCCACATCCGAGTCCTTATGCATTGGGATGGCTCAAGAAGGACACGGAGTTGAAGATCACGAACAAGTGCAAGTTCAAGTTCGCGGTGACGGCCAAATTCATCGATGAGGTCGAATGCGAGGTAGTTCCTTTAGATATTTGCCAAGTGATTTTCGGTAACCCCTACCTTTGGGATAGGGATGCGGTGTATTACTGGAGGGCCCAATAGTACATGCTCGTGAAGGAGGGCAAGACGTACATGCTAGAAGGGGCAAGGGGCGCGGAGGCAACACAACTTGCCACGGTCGCGCAAGCCAAGCGCATGGTGAATGCGAGTGGGCACATGCTGATGCTAGTGGTGCGGGAGGCTCGGCCAGAGCTTGCGCCACAAGAGGTGGTCTCGGGGCATCTATCCAAGGAGCAAAGGCAAGAGGTAGTGGCACTCATGCGGAGGCATGCAGTGTTGTTCGCCGAGCCGCGCGGGCTTCCACCGAGACGAGAGGTGGAGCATAGCATCACGTTGGTTGAGGGCGCGCCTTTGCCTAATGCGTGCCTATACCGGCACTCGCTATTGGAGAGCGAGGAATCAAGCGCCATGTACGAGAGCTTATGGAGCAATGGATGATCAAGCCAAGCAGTTCGCCATGTGGCTCACCCATCGTCATGGTGCCGAAGAAGGATGGAGGTTGGAGGATGTGTATGGACTACCGTGCCGTGAACAAGATCACATTAAAGAATAGGTATCCACTACCAAGGATCGAAGACTTGATCGATCAACTTCAGCCTGCAAAGTACTTCACTAAGTTGGACCTTAAATCAGGGTACCACCAAGTTCGGGTGACCGAGGAGGATACGTGGAAGACGGCGTTCAAGACCAAGCAGGGACTGTTCGAGTGGTTGGTAATGCCATTCGGATTATGCAACGCCCCGGCCACATTCATGCGGTTAATGAATGAGGTTCTTAGGCTGTTTATAAATGACTTTGTTATTGTGATCTAGATGATATTCTTGTGTTTAGCCAGGATTGGACTATGCATATGGAGCACCTTGGCAAAGTCTTCGCAACGCTTGAGGAGCACGGCCTCAAGCTTAACATGAAGAGGTGTGAGGTTGGGCGGCTCAACCTCGTATTTGGGATTCATAGTGGGAGAAGGCGAGCACAAGATAGACCCAAGCAAGGTGCGGGTCATCCTAGAGTAGCCAAGGCCGAAGAACGTGACGGAAGTGCGTAGTTTCGTTGGAGCATGCCAATACGTCCGCAAGTTCATCCGACAATTTTCACAAGTTGCGGCACCACTGCATGGCTTGACCAAGGGGAGCGCCAAGTTCGTATGGACGGACGAGCATGAGGCGGCGTTCAAGTTATTGAAGAGGAAGATCACCACGGCCCCGGTGCTCGCTTTACCGAACCTCCAACGTCCATTTGAGTTGGAGTGCGATGCCTCGGGCCACGCCATGGGCGCGGTGTTGTTCCAAGATGGGAGACCAGTGGCTTATCACAGTGAGATGTTCAAGGCGCTCAACGCAACTACCCTACCTACGATAAGGAGCTATATGCCTTACATCAAGCGGTCAAGCATTGGAGGCACTACATCTTGGGGAAGGAGACGGTGTTGCATACGGATCATCGGCCGTTACAATACCTTCAAACGCAATCCAAATTGCAACAAGCTCGGCATATGAAGTGGATGGCATACTTACAACAATTCAACCTCGTGATCAAGTACAAGAAGGGCGTGACGAACAAGTTGGCCGATATGTTGTCACGACCGCCGACGACGGGAGTGTCGGCGCTTTTGTGCGGGGTGGTAATGCAGGTGCTTCCCATGGCTCATGAGGAATATGGGCCGTTGTATGCGGAGGATGAAGATTTCAAGGGCTTGACAAGCCAAGGCGAGATGGGCGTGGAGAAGGCCTCGAGCGCGGCGAGCAACTCGGGCGCGGGAGCATAAGACATCCCGGGCGCAAACACTTTGTCACGACCCGCGAGCCGAGGGCCGCGACGGAGGAAATAATTTTTTTCGCAAAGAAATAAAATTTGAAATGAATACTTTCGCGGAAGCTTAAACAATCGAGGATTTCGTTTCAAATATCAAATACTCAGATTTAAAATCTCAAATTTAAAACATGGTAGAGCCGCAACCTGGACATTCGGTCCGAGACGAGAAACCGCGGGGGAGGCGGTTCGGTCTCAGCCCGAGCTCAGATACCATAGGATACTAATGTATCAATCTCCCAATATGACACAAGAGGATCCTAAGCAATCTAAGGTCCAAACCTCTTTAAAACCTTATGTAAATACCCTTAAAACCGTATTTTCGAAATACCGGCTCGACCTGTATTTTTCCAAAAGTTTTGGGATTGTTAAACCTCTAGTTAGTAATTATAAGAACCCCTCAAAGCATCGAAATCAAATTCGGAAGCCAAATACGAAAATTTCAACGATGAATTCCAGAGCTATTTTCGGTCGACCGAATTTCATTATCGGTCGACCGGAAGTCGACCAGAAACGAATAACAGAATAGCTACAGGTTTCGGTCGACCGATCTAATATTTTGGTCGACCGATACCTGCAGGTTCTGCAAAAAATAGATTTACAGCAACCAAATACCCAACACCCCATTTTCTTAAATATTTTTCCAAATCATTCAAACACCATATATTCACATACATATAACCAACATACACATGTAGGTATCGATTTCCAACCAAAAGCACATTCAATCTTCGTTAAACAAGACATTCTTCGAAAACGTCAAAATCCGAACTTTTAAGAGCTCAAATAGTCAAAACTTGATCAAACCACAATTTCATACATTCGCAAATGTTACAAGGACCTGAATATCAAAATACACATGCGACAAGATTCAAACTCGAAATCGGAGATCTCTTTACACAAAAATATAACAAAGATATCCATTTACATCATAAACTTAAAATATACCACCTTTAGATATTTAAACCTTCTCAACTAAGGTTTGCAATTCTAAAGGTTTACAAACCACCCAAAAATACAAAATGTAAGTTAGTGCTTCCAAAAGTTATTTCTTTACATCATTACGCTATACAACTAAAGTTATGTACAATTGAAACCCTTCCCAAAAGTATACCTTCCCAAGAACTTTCTGAGCTAGTGTCGGGAAGTTAGCACCCTATTGCCGGTGCCTTCCCACGATCTAACCAATCTGAAAAAGAAAGAAAGCAACGGGATGAGTCATAATGACTCAGTGAGCGGCGCGAATATCGCTCGCGGCACCTCTCACCAGAACGCATCCAAACCACAACACAAGCCAATAAATATCAAGTAAAGCATTGCCATAACCAATAACATCATCAAGTAAATAACGCATTCCCACACCAAACAAATTATTCTTTACTTTTTTATGTTAGCGCCTTCACGGGTTTTTGTCAAACGAGCATTCAACTACCCTATCCCATATGTGTTGTCATATCCGGTGCTGCGTCGCTCAGGTAGTGGACCTGACTAAATCCATCGTGACCATCTCTTGGCGCACTTCCGTGCACATTCTGACAGCGGGTACCCTCTAATGGCTGAAGGTAACCACCTGGCCTAAGTCGCTCTGCCTTCACCTGCTGACAAACTGTACACTGAGCCACAAATTGCCGGACGTCTTTCTTTATGCCTGGCCACCAAAACTGCTGTCGTAAATTCCTATACATCTTGGTCCCTCTTGGATGAACTGACAATCTATTGTTGTGAGCCTCAGATAAGATCTGGTGCCTCAGCTCATCTGACCTCGGTACACATATCCTGCCTCTGAATCTGATAATATCATCGGCACCTACACGATACTCTGATATCTCTCCAGACTCAAGGCGTCCACGTATCTCCTGTAAGGTGGTGTCGTCCTGTTGTGCCGCCCTCAACCTCTGAAGTAGCTCCGGCTCGACACGATATGTGGCGAAGAGAACCCCCGGCTCACGCTCAAACGCGCGTATGCCCAGGTGGGTAAACTGCTCCGCCAAGTCCCACTCTCTCATAGATATTCCAGCTAGCCGAGACGAGCTCTTCCGGCTAAGTGCGTCCGCTACGACATTCGCCTTCCAAGGGTGATAGAGGATATTGCACTTGAAATCCTTCAAGTATTCGATCCATCGCCTCTGTCGCAAATTCGGTTCCTTCTAGGAAAAGATATACTGTAGACTCGAGATCATGTACTGGATAATTACCCTCATGGGTTTTCAACTGTCTAGAGCCATAAGCTATCACTCTGCCCCTCTGCATCAACACACATCCCAAACCGATAAAAGACGCATCACTATATACAACAAACCCACCCTGATCATCGGGTAAGGCTAGAACTAGTGCAGTAGTCAACAAGTGTTTCAACTTCTGAAAACTCTGCTCACAGGCATCGTTCCACTCAAAGAGAACGGCTTTCCGGGTAAGCTTAGTCAACGCACTAGCTAACCTCGCGAAGCCCTCAATAAAACACCAGTAATAACCAGCTAAACCCAAAAACCTTCGGACCTCGGTCGCATTCTTGGGTCGATCCCATAGTAGGACTGCGTCAACCTTTGCCGGGTCTACCGCCACGCCCTCACGAGAGATCACGTGCCCCAAGAAGTGCACTTCAGTCAACCAGAAATCACACTTGCTAAGTTTCGCGAACAACTGCCTCTCGCGAAGAACTTGCAAGACTTGCCTTAAATGATCCGCGTGA